>JAWQRJ010002502.1:0-13415 GCA_033557515.1 Diorygopyx duplodentatus | reverse complement strand
GTTCTGGTTCGTGCGATCCGTCTTGGAAAAATACTCGGAGAACTGGACAGGTAATTCTGGTAAAAAGAACGGACGGGAATAAATCGGAACTGGGCCACAAAGTGTATAGAAAATACGGTAAAGAGAAACAGGACCAGCGTGCGAGGCAGAAACACTAGCACACGCCTAGGGGAACGGAGACAGGACTAACGTGCGAGGTAGAAACACTTGCATACGTTAGAGGAACGGAGACAGGACTAATGTGCGAGGTAGAAACACTTGGACACGTTAGA
Source organism: Diorygopyx duplodentatus (assembly GCA_033557515.1). Lineage (NCBI taxonomy): Eukaryota > Metazoa > Arthropoda > Insecta > Coleoptera > Scarabaeidae > Diorygopyx > Diorygopyx duplodentatus. The sequence continues at coordinate 13,143 of JAWQRJ010002502.1, read as the reverse complement.
GGAACAGAGACAGGACTAACATGCGAGGCAGAAACACTTGCACGTTAGAAGAACGGAGACAGGACTAGCTGCACGGCAATAAACTCAATACAGCTAGGTGAGAAAGACGGTACGGGTCTGGAGAAGGACGCACAAACTTACTTGTACTGCTGGTTGCACATACTGTTTCACTACTGGTTTCATTACTACTGGTTTTCACTACTGGTTTCACTACTACTGGTTTTCACTACTGGTTTCACTACTAATATTTTTCACTACTGGTTTCACTGGTATACTTTCGGCTGGAACGCTGGTTTTCGAACTCCTCTGGATAGCTTAGCGTAAATCTTTTATATCGGTCTTCTCGGACGGTTCACGAGAGAGAATAACAGCGCCCTCTCTATCGGAGCGTTTCAGCCTTTTGCGCGCATTTCAATTCAGGCCTACCCCTCTACTTGTCCAGCAATCGGCGAACGGTCAGCTTAGCAGGCACTCCAACTCAGAGCGGGGCGAGCCAGCTTCCGGTACAGATGAGAATCGCTCTGCGGCACTCTTTTCCTTTGCTAGGACCGGTCTCGGAGGCCACTGCGCTCGACAAAACCCGATTTTTTGATACGCTTCGTTACAAACCCTCTGCTAACATGAATATTATTCCTTATAGTCAGAAGAAACCTTCCGATGGATTAAAGAAAGGAGGAAAGTCTACGATTTTGGCAACGAGTTGAACCAAATATGTTTTTTGTGTTACACTTCTTGATGCCTCATGAAGGTTGATGGAAATATCGTTTGCTAGGTTACTAGCTTGTCTCTTTTTAATCCCTTCCAGTGCCTATCTTAGTTGAATTTCGTATAGAGCAAAATTAACATCGATAACACCGTATATTGGGAATATCTGTAGGCAATAAAACGTTTTTGGTGTGCCAGCACTTCTTGTATGTTTGCTCGACATCAGCGCTATCTGCGCGTCGGCCGTCACACAATTGCGAATTGTGTGTCGAACATCGCATCGCTCGCAAACGCGCGTGTATGTATCGGTTATATGATTAATTCGTCCATCGGGGTCGCCGGTCATGCGGCCCCTGTATTTTGCCCCGGATAAGTAAACAACGACTAGACGTTTGATGTAACTGTAAATATCGCGTCCAAACGACAGACGTCGATAATTTATTGCCAGAATTTCGCTGTCGCCAGGGATTTATCGCGTATTTTGAACGGTGAAATGTGTTTATCGTCGACAGATGAACGGAGAGCTTTCCGCTAGCTTTTTGGCGATCTGATCAAATTATTGTTGAAAAATTATTCGGTACATGCGATGTGGGATACATAGGTGAAACAGGCAAACCCACAGAAATTTGATTTTTTGGTTACAAACAAAGCTTTTCTCTCGTATCAAATGATGTTACCCAAAGAAAAAGAAATAGAATCGACGGACGCAATATCGGCACAATTTTCGCCGCCGGGACCTGACTGTTATGTCATCGATCTCGCATAGACGTGCAGTTTGCCCGGAGCGGAGAATTTATGCAACCCACGGCTCGAAATAATAAAACTGCTGTCGACGTCGGGTGAACCCTGAAATGCAGCGGCAGCGAGAGCGGCGAAACGCCGCGCGAGCGACGCAAATAATGGAAATTTATCGCTCGCAAATTCAACCTCATTGTCTGGTGTATTTATAATGCGCGTCATTTCCCTGTTTCCAAAACCACCGTCGGCGGCGGCATCAAGCGTCTGATTTCGCGAGACTTTAGCCACGCTCGGCTGAGCCTGCGATAGAGGTGGCGAACTGGGGCGGAACCATAATAACAGCGAATCTAACCGCCGCACAAGTCTATAGATATGGTTATGCGCTACACAAGGAGGAGCGATGAGGAGCTACCTAATTGTTTGTTTTAGTTATATTGCATTGCGCGCCAACCTCTCACGTGTACGATGCATGTAAAGCATATTTACTTTTTGACCATAATTCAAATTCGCCCCTCGGAACTGGCAGCAAACGCAAAAACTGTAGTGGATGCCAAGAAAAACGCGTAAAACGTTTTTGAGGTGTACATGAATATTTCATACTAAGCGATATTTAATTAGAGAGAGTCCCGGGGTAATTGTTTCTTGATTGTTTAATGAATAAATCCATTACGGAGTCTAGTCCTGGGGATTGTTTGTACAAGATAAGGGCGGTTCTACGCTAACCACCGTTCTCAAAAAAACTTTGTGTCGAAGGTTGTTTTATAACATCCTATAAAAAAACCTTCGACACAAAGTTTTTCGAGTCGAGGCATATTTCAATCGATTCCTGGCAGCGGATTAGTGAAGTCCTGCAAATACCGTCCAGCAACATAACGCCGTCTTCCGGATCTGGGGAATACATACATACATACACATACATACGCGATTAGCGCTAAATTATTACATTATTCAATTTTTACATTTCTATGCTACACATCATGTTCTTGCATACCCCGGCGACTCTGTCTCACACAGGCACATACTTCTTTTTCGACTTTACCCATAACTACCCCATCACACCACGCACGTAATCCGGGTTTTATCGAACCGTGCGACGCCGATGACGTGCTCGACCGGCGTTCTTGGGATTTTAGTGACGTATTATCAATGGGCAATTTGCGTGCAACCCGACTTCTGCGGCCATTTGTTAACGTGAACATTGGCCGGTATCATCGTTCCCTGGGCGCGCTCGGGGTCGCCAGATTATGTGACACGGCCGCCGGGCGGCCCAGCCCAGCCCGACCCTGCGCCGTGATTATGCGGTTGTTCTGTTTACGGCCGGCCGAGGTGACAGCTTGGAAATGGTCAGGAAATAGAGTTTGTCTATCACGGAACCGGCGGTGCCGTGTTTCCCCCTCGGCGTCTCCCCCCGGCGCCACTGTCGCGACTGCCATACTTCAAAACTGTCGGCCCTGGCATAACTCGTCCGAACAACATTACTATGTAAGTAGGGGAGAGTGTTGTTAATTGAATAATTTTCGTGTATTCCTCTACAATATACGAGAACTATTTGCACTATACTATATACAATATGAGCAAACCTTGTATGTCCCTTTAATCTCGAAAACTGCTGTAACGATTTTGTTAATACTTAAACAATTTATAGATTTCGACGACGAAAATCGTTTTAGATGAGTTTTAACTTTTCAAAAACTAACTTAAAAGAAAAATCGGTAAATCCTATTACTGTACCTGTAACGTTAAGGTACTATCGCTTAAACACTATCCTTTATTTATAGCTTATTCATCTCTCGTACTGAAGTGCTCTATAAACAATCGAAAAGGCCCCCGAAGATGAAGACAAAAACTGGTCGCTGGAAAACGCTGTGGAAACAATTCCGTTCCTGCAAATTTCCACTACTTCAGTTTCTTTTGCAGTGCTTTATTAAATATTTAGCCAGCCGTCGTCGGCCGGATCGGCGAATATACCGCCCATTTCGGAGTCCTCTGACCCTCTTCTCTACGCGAAATCGTTCTTTTATCGTATATTCGTTCAGTCTTAATCGGGAGGAAAATTTTCGGAAAATGTGTGCGGTACAAAAAGTGGCGCCCCACGACCGAGCGAAATCCATCGATTTGTACTCAGGAGAAAGATAATAGTTTTTCCTCCGACGTCCGGACAAATTAAGGACATTAAAGGAAACAAGGAACGCCGCAGGAGCTAGCGATGGGATGCGGAGAAAAAGATGTAGGGTACGAGAGGGCGAAAAAATCGAGAAGATTTGGGAAGTGCACAAAAAAACGGGAGGGATCTCTTCTCCACGCTTTCCCCGCAACGTAAATCATCTCAGACAATATTTCAGCAAATTGTTACCCTTTGGGGCCAGGAAAATTTACAAACGGATAAAATCTACAGCGGACGAAAACAATTCCAAGCAGGAGAATAACAATTCAGCAATTTAAATTATCAAACAAACGGTTTTGTTTCGGTTTATATAGGGAACGGGGGTGGGGACAGGTAGGCGAGGTCGGGTCGGTAATTGGTCGTTGGAGGAACGGGTCAGGTTAATGATATACTTCCAGGTGTGGTGGAGGGGGAAGCCTGTATCCCTATTGAGGTTATTAGGATGTTTATAGATCTCTATTATTCTGATTCTGGTTCGTGCGATCGGTCTTGGATAATACTTGGAGAACGGGACAGGTAATTCTGGTAAACACAAAAGAGCGGACGGAAATAAATCAGGACATGAACTAGACTGCACGGCAATAAACACAACACAGCTAGTGAGAGAGACTGGACTAACGTGCGAGGCAGAAACACTAACACACGCTAGAGAAAGAGAGACAGGACTAGCGTGCGAGGCAGAAACACTAACACACGCTAGAGGGACAGAGACAGGTCTAACGTGCGAGGCAGAAACTCTAACGCACGCTAGACGAAGGGAGACAGGACTAACTGCACGGCAATAAACACAATTCAGCTGGTGAGGAAGACGGGACTGGTCTGGAGAAGGACGCACAAACTTACTTTCACGGCTACTGGTCACTGCTACTGGAGTTTCACTACTGTTTCACTACCTGGTTCACTACTACTGATTTTCACTACTGTTTCACTGGTACTGGTTTCACTGGTATACTTTCAGCTGGAACGCTGGTTTTCGAACTGCCGTGGATAGTTTTGCGTAAATCTTCTCGGTCTTCTCGGACGGTTCACGAGAGAGAATAACAGCGTCCTCTATCGGAGCGTCGCAACTTTCTGCGCGCGTTTCAGTTCAGGCCGACCCCGCCAGATGTCCGGCAACGACGATCGGTTCAGCGGATCAGCGCTCACTTTAGCTCAGAGCGGGGTACAGATGAGAGTCGCTCTGCGGCACTCTTTTCCTTGGCTTGGACCGGTTTTTTTTGCGCTTGACAAAAACCTGGTTTTTAAACGCTTCGTTACATTCCCCTTACTTCGGTAAGAAAAGGACTGTTTGTCTTTTCGGCAAACAAAATTAAGGTTTCAATCTTCAGCGGCAATATTTGCGGATGACATCATGGTTTTCTTCTTCCACGGAGTTTTCCTTCCGCTAGTCCGGTTGACAGGTGGTTGGCTGCTGCGACTTCCGGTTGCACTAACAGCACTTCTGGGCAGTCCCGGTCTGGCGGAAAACATGGGTGCAGTCTCATGATACCTTTGGGACCTTTTTGAACCCTGGCCGGATGCACGGGATTGGACGGTTTGCGGGAGAGGCTTGACTGGAATGCTGGTTCACCCTTTTGGACAAGAGCAATCTCTCGACATGGTTCCTCTTCGGCCGCATCTGGAGCAGAACAAAATGGCTTTGTTTCGGCAATTTATTCGTATGTGCCCGTTGCGTCCACATCTCCAACACACGATTGACTTTGGAATTACTCGGTCGTTTCTTCTGGGTACTTGCTGGACGTGTGAAATATTGGCGCAGTTAACTATATATAATTTCTAGTGTTCGGTCTGGGTTCTCTCTCTCTCGACAAGGACAGTATTTTGTCAATGTTTCTCTGGTTCCACATCTGGAGCAAAATAGTACCGGCCTATTTTGACAACTGGTGAAGTGACCCATTTCCCCGCACCTCCAACAGGTAGGTGCTCTGGTTGCGTTTTCCGTTTCTGGTCGGGGATTCTCTGGTACGGCGAAAGTGACCCTTCTGGTGGTTCTGGATGGCGGTTCTGTCTGAACTCTGGATTCGGTGGGTCGCGATATTCGGTCGGTAGGAATCGGTCTTGGTCTTCGGTCGACGGCTGGTCTATGTTCCTGGAATATCGGCATGCTCAGTGAAATCCTTTCGGTGGATGGTCGGCTGGGTCTGGTGTCCGCGTTGGTTCGGAATACTTCTGCATGAAACTCTCGAAGTAAACGCTCATATTCTTGTACAATCCGAATCAAGTCGGCAGTGTTTACATAATCAGAACGGCGGATGTGCAGAGGGCATTCGGGCAGGAGGTATAATTGTTGCTCCTCGGTCATTCCTCCATAACGGTGAATAAGTGTCTAGATACCCGTGATGTACTCCATGACGGGCTCGGTCTCCCCTTGTAAACGCTGGCTAATTTCGTCTTCTAAATTGATTTTGTAGTCGGGCGGTAAAAAAGAAGTATCGGAAGTCTCGCATAAAATCAACCCATTTTCGCCATCGGTATTGATTATTGCGGTTCCACATCAATGCTAATCCAGAAAACACGTCGGGTAGTAACACCAGCAACTGATCCCCTGGTATATTGTGGCGGATGCTAACCTCATCCAGTCTCTCTCCCTCATCCAGTGATCCTACAGGATTACTCTTCACATGAAATCCCATGTGTAGACCTTGGTTTTGGAGATTGACCCAATTATTCGGTGCATATGGCGGACAGCAAGGGGAATTATTTATAAACGGAGAACTGTTTACAAATGGTCGATGGTTTTGGAGACTGGATGGAGCAACTGATGTATAGTCCTGGATGGAAGCCAGGACTAAATGGAATTGCGTCAGTGTAATTTAGGAAGGATCCGGGAACTAGATTGGATGTACTCGGCGGATGATCCTTTTGTATATTTTCTGGTGTATTGGTAACGGTCGGTTCTTCCCTTCTCCTTGCAGGACGGATCCCATCTCTCAGGGAGGTAACTATTCTTTGTCGAAGATCCGCGACTGTTTCATCGGTGGGCAGACCGAATTTTTCTAGTTCAGCGCATAAGTCGGTTTCCTTAGTCGGTAGATCCAGCTCACATTTTTCGGTAAAACTTTGGAATTAACGGTTCATGCTTCAATTGTCGGTCATTTGTCGGTTGTTCATGCTTATTGAATCCAAAATTATTTACAATAACAAAATAAACAATGCGGTTCCTCGGTCTCGGGCGCCAGATTTTATAGTTTTCTCTCCACGGTTCGTCCCCTCGGTTCCAGGGACGTTCCAGGCGGCTGCAGTGGAACGGCACGGAACTCCAGGGGTCGGTAAATCATAGTTCCAGAATGTACAGGTAAGGATACAAGCTAGATTATGATAGAGACAAATGAACGGACGGAAATAAATAAAGGAACGGAGCTAGACTGTACGGCAGTATCTCAATACAGGTTAGAGAAGGACGGAGTTAGACTGTATGGCAGTATCTCTATTACATCTGCTATTACAAATACATAAACCTTTTCACTAAAGTTTGCTACGTTGACGGAATAGCGAGATGCTGCTGATAATCTACGACGCTCGTTGATTCGGAGAGATACGCATCAAATTTGAAATGTACCGTCAAGTAAATGATGACAACACTAGAATTATTTTCGAAAAACTTTCCCGCTCCTAATATGAGCACACGAAATGCGTTTTTAATGCAGCCGTGAATTATTAACTGCAAAAGTAAGCACAGTGAAAGGAACTCTAGATAAGGGGGATAAGCGCACCTCCAACTTGAAAAATCTGCATCGTACGTGAGCAATGCGGTGTAATCTAAAGTGTTGCATGTCAACCCGCTTTGGTATTAGGGCACACTTTTACACCGCATTCATTCCGCCGGCATGCAACGCCTATTATAACTTAATTCAGGCTTCTAAAGAAACTAAAATTATGGCCGAAGGGTCTCTCTTTGATTTTTTTATGTTCCTCGAACCACGCCGCCATTATGGCCCATAAACGAAACGCAGCTCGAAGGTGACTTACTCGCTTTTTATTTTTCCCGATACAGATTTTTCTGATCATACGTGCTTCGCAATTTAGGGTTTCGCTCGTCGCAGAAGGCAGCAACGTAGCTGGGTCGGTAATGCAGCAATTTGTAGTATTGGTCGGGACCGCAACCAGACAGATGCCGAGGGAATTTCTAGACGACTAGATTACAGCATACTCCGGTTGCTCCGTGAGAGTTTTGCAAAGCTCGCATTCGTTGTCCGTGGCGATACCAGCTTAATTTGGCCTTACAGGAAAAGAGAAAGGCGGAGATAAACCGTATGAAAAGTTTGATAGTAAAACACAGTATTTGCCTGGACCGCTGTCTTACTTACTCACAGTTGGTTCTTCTATCGTAACAGAGAAGTTAAGAACCACGAAATGTATGAGGGCACTGAAAGTTTTTTCAGAAGTTTTGAAGGGTCCGTTCGAGTTTCCAGGAACTTCTCTAACTGCGGATGAGATCGATTAGTGCTAGAGGCGAAGTTGTGCCACTTCAAAACTGTAAACGCCCCGGTTATCTACTTCAACACATGCGAATTCCCGTCTAACTACTGCTCTGTTTGAACTATTGAACTAGACGCAAATTTAACACAAGTTCTTAATCGAAGACCGATCGACTTACTTAATATGTAGAAAAGCAAGCATACAAACCTATTACAACAGTTTACTCACAACATAATCGTGACGTATCCTATATTCTGTTGTTGCATGTTTCTAGATATATAAAGTCATAACCAGGCAACACATAATCATACAGTTTACTAACCCCAGACCTCACGTGTACGGTACTAAATTATACATCCCTCATTTATTCCATATTTAATAAGCGCTTGGAGGAACAATCAGAAATATTGATGTTGAGGGCAGCAAGAATTCACCCACTGTCAGCGTGCACTTTACTTAACCGTTTCCCTTGTGTTTTCCGCGGCAGTTCTCTTTTTTGCCCCTTTCCGTTTTCGCCGTTACCTTACAATTTAAGGCCATCATTTTTAACGGGAAGGAGCTACACGAAAAAAGCATTAAGCTCGTTTATCAGCGACGGGAAATTGTTTGTAAATTATCTGTTTTGGCCGGTAACAGTTGTTCGGAAAGTCCCGGACGTCTTTGAGGAAAAAATCGCGAAACAAACAATGTGATATACGACCGCGGAGCGTGCTGAAGCAAACTGCGACTCGAGCTTGGAACAAGAACCTTGCTTTAACTTAAATTGATGTGTTTTTAGTAACCTTTAGTAACCGGCCTTTATCGTTTCAACGTATGAGGTAAAACTTCCTTAAATATTTGATTCCTTTATTCTAGTAAAAAAAAAACTAGTAATCGTTGTGTTTTGATCAGCCTGTGGTGCACCGTCGGTTCCTGTATCAGCCATGTGGCAAATAACAAAGCGGTCGTACCAATCCGAACAATATTTCCGCAAAAATGATTTTCGATGCTTATTTAGCGCGATAATCTGCACGCAAATAAAATCTGCAGACTATAAACAATGCTCGCTGCCGTTTGTTTTGTGATCTAATTTGCATTTTAACGGCCGCGCGATAAACAAAACGCGTTTTTTTATAAAATTCTCAACGCGGCATATCCCAAAAATAATATCCATTTATAAACTTAGTGATAAAACTGGCCGAAACACAATACTATATATAAATATTTAACGGACAACCCGCATAAAATCGAATATAAACGCCGCACGTTTTAGTGATTCGACAGAATTAGTAATAAACCTCACGTTGGGGTACAATAAATACATCAATAGTTGATATCGCGCACCTACGGTATTCGCGTTTGTATATTTCATAAAGAAAACCGTCATGCATATAACTAAAATATTTACTTTAATGTGTGTGTGTGTGTGGGAGGAGTTTATGCCTGGCTATTATATTAGGGTCGATCAAAAAGTAAGGTTACAAAATCTGCAGTGAAGCATAGCGATTTTGTAACCTTATTTATTGATCATCCCTCGTAGTTACATATAGAGTGTTATCAATGAAGAAAGCATTACCTTTTAATGCCCTGTGTTTATATGTATGTATGCGACAAAGAGATTAATAATAATATTTATTCATCAAGTGAGTTGCAAATATTTCATTCATCAAGTTGTACGAAAGAATTTTGTCAAGGAAAAAAACGTCTCCGAGACGGGAGTCGAACCCGTGTCTTTCGCTATCCGGGCGAACGTTCTTACCGCTAAACCACTCGAGACCTCCCATCTGTTTAAATATTTTGTTCCTTGAAATAATTGTTTGCAAGGAAAAAAATAACACGGTATTAATAAAATTCCTTTATTTATAGTAAGCACCATTTAAGCCGACTGATGTATAAATTACAGCTATACCACCATAACAGTAAATTACACTCTTATTAAGTGTAATTTAGAAATTACAAAGAAAGGCTATTAATATTCATAATGAGACGCTTTCTACGCTTATTACTCTATTATTCACCACTTAATTTCTTTTTTAAACCATCACTGAAATTACGTTATCTTTATTTCTGTTGCTTTTGTGTTGCTTCTGTGCTTTTGTTCGAAATAAACGTCTGTTTGAAAAGATTTGAAATTCAACGAATGTTTTCAGGAGAAAATGATGGAGTGGTGAAGGGTTACAAGATCTACAGGCGCCAGCCGAGCACGTCTTCTCAATGAATTAAGTCCGCGAAAAAGAGGCGGTATGCAGTTACGCCTTTAATTACTGGGATGCTCTAAATTCGCAGCCTGGCAAATTATTCCAGATGTACGTGAGAATCTTTTGTGGCCGCATAATTACTTCTTTGGAACGTCAAGTTTAGAAATTGAGAAAGGGTGATAATTGAGTACTAACTGGGAGAGACTTTTCAATTTACGACGATTTTCTAGAAGAAGACTTCTCTAGAAGAAGAGATTTTCGTCAGGGGAAGGAAAAAACAATTTAACAAATATCCTCCCGCCACAAATCCTACTGAGATTCGCAGAAAAAAAAATCCCCAACGGATAAAGCTGCAGAGAAATATTGAGCTGAGGATGTGATACTTCCTGCCCCTGTTCAATATTCGTCTTCCAATTTTGGGTTTTAAATCTCGGTCGACGACAGCGAACGTCAGTGGCACCAGGATCTCGGGTCTGTTGCTTCCGGATAACTCGGAGGACGTATGGCCTTGTTTCGCCTGATTAGGGTTGGCGCAGTCAACCCGAGACGGAGTGGACGATTTATGTTATCAATTATTCTGGATTAGCACCCCTTCTCGGCCGAACTCAAAAATAAATTACGTCGCGCCACAAAGGGGGCGGCGAAAGTAGCACTTTAGTCCTCTTTATATTTCTTCATTTTGGAGGGTTGAAATGATCGCAGTTTCATTTGTAGCTTAAAATCATTTTTAAGTATTTGGAGCACATGACATGATTTAGTTGGAAAGGAAGATCTGGGTATATTGGCATTATTGCTTGATGAAGAAGGTGACCAAAGAAGAATGAGAAGATGGAGTGTTCATTCTATGTGGAGAAAAAGAAAGACAGAGGGAGAGTACAAAATTTATAGAGAATTAGTTGAAGATGAATAAAATGATTTTAGTGAAAGTCGGGACATATCTCAATCGATTCCTGGCACCGGATTATTGAAATCCTGCAAATATCGGCCGGTAATTTAAAGACGCATTCCGGATCTGGGAAATACATACACATACATTAATACAAGATTAGCGCGTTTAATATTACAGGATAAATTTGATCCCTTATCGTTACTAACATTGCTTTCAGCGAAAGTTTCGTTTTGACCAGTAGATTGTTCATGACGTTGCCTCATCAGCTTTTCTTCTTTTAATTGTAAGACTCAATTATTTAAGTAAAACAAGTCTTTGGGGTTCATTGCTAGATGAGTGTACTGTAACGTCAGTTTCATTGCTCCGATTGCTTTCTAATTTTTTTTCAGGGTTTTCGTCTTACAAATAAAATACATAATTGGTTTTTAAGATTTTTTTCTTTATTAATTACTTTAAATATTAATTAAAGTAAATATTATATGAATACACAATATTCATACGAGAAAACATAATTTGTTAAGCTTTTTTAAAGTATGTTTCAATCTTTGTTTGCTTTACATTTTTTAGCTACTATTTAAAAACTACAGCTTCACATGTAAGTAAAATTCGAGAAACATCCATAAAAATTTCACCATTGTTATTGCACAATAAATAATTCTGCATGTCTCTTAATTTTGCACACACTTCGCTCATACTAGATTTTAGATTTTCACATTCGTCCATATCACTATTATCAGAGTTATGTTCTTCATCATTATTGCACAATTCTTCAACAATTTCTGTAATACTGAAGTTAGGGCTCTCTGTAGGCACATGGCTATCAACAGAAGCATATTCATCTAAATCCACAATTTCGTTACAAACTGTAGGAAATAGTTGAGCGAGGGGTATTTCGTATTGTTCATCAAACATTGTATCTTCTTGGATAACATCAGAGAATCCGGCCTTGGAAAAACATTTCTTAACTGTAGTAGGAGAAACCTTTTCCAGGCAGCTGAAATCCATATAAGTGCATTGGCTAAATTTATGTTTTTCTCAGAATTTTCAAAATCACATTCATTATCAATAAACGTTACAAGCCTTTTAATTAAAAAAATCGGTAAATCAATTTGAAATTCTGAATTATTCCTTGATCCAAGGACTGACACTGCGAAGTGGTGTTTGGCGGCAAGAAGACTAGTTTAACATTTTCTAATGGTACTTTAGAATGTGACGTGGCGTTATACACGAAAAGAAGCACTTTTCTATTTTGTTTTTGCTTTTTATTGTCAAATTTATGTCGCCATCTTCTCATAATTTCCGTTGCCATCCATGCCTTTTTGTTAGAAACCCATTCTAAGGATAATTTATCAACATGATTACCCTTAAAACAACGAGGATTTTTATTTTATCCAATTATTAATGGATCTTCTTTCTCACCTTCCATATTTGCACACAGTAAAATAGTCAAACGTTGTTTTGCTGCCTTTTTCCCTGCACAATTTTCATTTTTTAATGCAAATGTCTCATTTGGCATGGCGTGGTAATAAAGACCTGTTTCGTCGCTCGAGAAGAATAATTTCTTAAAATCAACGGTAACTTGGTTTTCCAGTCCTCTATATCGTCCAAATTAACCTCTGCGGACTCACCACAAATTGATTTAAAAGTCATACTGTGTCGCTGGCAGAAACTTTCCAACCAGCCATTAGGTGCTGCGAAATTTTCCATCTTTAAACTGCTTGCTGTCTTCAGTGCTTTTTGTTTAAGTAGCGGCCCAGATATTGGAACTGCTTTATTTCTGGCTTTACAAAACCAGTTGTAGACGACTTGATCCACTGACAATCCTTTCGACTTCGGAAATTTTCATTTTTGCTCCAAGGTAACACCTTCCTCAACCATCTTTTTTAATTCACCTTTATTTTTCATAATATCCTTAATTTGTGTTTTTCCAACCCCATATTTTTCGGCCAACTTTCGCGAACTTAACGCATACTTTTCACTTTCCGCGATTATATTTATTTTGTCTTTTAGCGACAAACGTTTTCTTTTTAGCGACATACTTAATTAAGAAC
>JAWQRJ010002501.1:0-13417 GCA_033557515.1 Diorygopyx duplodentatus | reverse complement strand
TGGTTTTGGGTTTTTTCAATTCCATTCAATCGATTCAGAATTAAGCATACGAAAGCATATTGGGATACAAATTGGGAAACTTTAGATAACGTTTTTTTGTTTAAAATGTGTTAAACTGTTATGTTTATAATTTATCTGTTTCCTCCTTGAATTAAATTTTTTTTGTTCAGTAATTCCTCGTTTTCTTACCTTTTACGAAATGTAGCAATTATGTTCGGAGAAAAATCGAAGTTAAAGCAACTGTTTTCGGACAGGGGAAGTATAATATTTGATATGTTTGTCAATTAGTGCCACTTTTATCAAAGTCACCTCGCTACCTACTTTTAACAAATGATTATGGTAATCGTTCACGTTAAGTTCTAAATCCCTTTAGTTCCAAAGAAGTTGAATACCAAATTAGACCAACTGAATATTGAGCAGTCGAGCTCACGCGACTCAAAAGCTCGCCGATCACATCTCGTAAAGCATAAGATCGTGAGCTTATTCCACAATTTCATGCCTTGCTGGTGACAAAGATGGCTGTGCGGGCATTATCATATGTCTAAAGGACACCTGGCCATTACAGAGAACTATTAGAAGGCGTACTGCTTTTAAGGAAAGAAACTAAATGTACCGACGGATTGAATAAATCTTTTGGTTAAGTTTGCGTTTGGTGGTACACCAGGTGGAACGTTTTTAGAATCACTGTTCTACGGTAAGCTACGCTCACGTCTCGTACTGTACACGGGAAGAGGTCAAAGTGGCCGAGTCCAGCCTGTACAGAGTACATTAACCTGTCCTCACATGGTTAAACGGGTGCAAGATATTTTTGCTTGAAGGAGCTCCTAGCAAGCGAGGATTCAATAAATTCTTGGACGATATTTGCTCGGCGAATTTCCTATCGCCGCGAATGGTTTATGGGCCGGTTCCGTGGCGACCAACTAAACACAAGCACGAGACGTGACCTCTGCCATCTTGCTCCCTAGAAGAAGTAGCAGTAATAGGACATGCATATGTAAACGAGTCAGGTTCCCACATACGAAATATGGAAGACTATGACTATTGGACGTTTGAATACGAAGCCTTTGGTATACTAAATCATGTCTGATATATTCTGGAACATAAGTAGTTGTCGTAGTAGTAGTAAATATTATAATCAACTTTAATTCGAAGTGACACTTAGGTCTAGTAATTTTCGTCTAATAAAAATGTAGTTAGGTTGACTAACATGGTGGCTATAAACTTAAATGTGGTCATAATGTTGAATTGGGTCGAATTAAACCAATTAAAGTGAATTGAGATAAATTGAAAACAAATCTTTCTTGTTGACGAGTTAATACCTTTATATCATCATCGACAATTAGCAGCATCCCTAACGCAGTAACAAATTAAAAAAAAATATATTTATGAATACAAGAAAATAATCAAAGTATATTTTTATTTTATATTTTATAGTGCCAAAATTATTATTGATTAATTATGTCATCTTATCCAAATATTCTAGGCAACCTATTTAAAGTACTTTTCATTCCCTTTCTTCGCCGTCCCCGGTAACCTTCAATTTTCCATGTGGTGCCCTTGAAATTTCCACTGGTATAGTGCCCGAGAAATGCAGTCCAATAGTATTAAATATACCCTAATAAAGACGAAAAATAATTTTACATCTGACAAAAATTTTTCTTGTTAATTTATAATTAATACAATTAGCCAGATGTATCAATTAATTAAGATTAATGGTCTGAAAAGAAAACAACTGAATAGACTAAATTTTTTTAATAAATAGTTTTCTCTTGTTTAATATGTGTATATTGCTTTTTTACAGGTGTCCATGTACTTCTTTTATTTTTTTTAGGTCTTCCGTTATAACTTTGTTGTTGAATTAGAGGAGTGTTAATGATCTCTCAGCGATTTCATGAAGAGAAGAAGGGCACAAACAGGACAAAGGTAACATGTCTCAAAAAATGAAATAAAAAAGCCAAAGAGAACGAAGTCATAGTTGCTAAAGCAGACAAAAATGCTGGTATAGAGTACTGATGGATAAAACAACATATATACAAAAACAGATTCTAAACAATTTCTACGGGAAAACAATTACTATACCATTGCAAAAAAATCCTAATAACACATTCACTAAAAAGTCAAAAAATATGTAAAACAACACATGATACCATTAAACAACTTAATCTCAACATATACAACATAATTACAATAAATACAAAAATACCACGTTTACATAGTGAACTAAAACTACACAAACAAAATAACCCTAAAATAAGAGCAGTAATAGATGCTACGAATTCACCAACACATAAAATAGATAACATTATAAATTATATTTTTAAAGAGATAATAAAATATATACTCAAAAAGACAATTAAAAATAGATAACAGTTTATAGACATAACCAGAAATATTCAACTACAAAATAAATTAACTATAATTTCATTTATACTAACATCTTAACTATAGCTTAATAAGTAATACTAGCGTAGAAAAAAATACAAGATTATACAGATCATTTACCTTTCAAGGAGATGAATCACAAAGATTACAAAAACCACTACAAACATAACTTCACGCCTTCATTTAGGACTAATCATACAACGGGAAATATCCTCATAAACTCAAAAGACCAAATAGATCAACTGAACAAAAACTAAATTGGAAACATCATGTTAGACAGAAAGCCAAGCAGATCAGACTCAAAATTAGACAACTATACTGGTTAGTCGGAAAATGCTCCCAACTTGACCTAAGATCAAAGAGATTGATTTATCAGTGCATAATAAAGTCAATCTGGACCTATGGGGTGCAAATCTGGGGTTGCACAAACTAAGCCATCAAGCCGACTTTTAATCCAACGCTGTCAAAACAAATTTCTTCGATTGATTACCAATGGTTACCGCTACGTAATCAACGAAGAACTGCACGATGAGCTTGAAATTAAATGGATCCACGAAGTTATTCAAGATCTCGCCATAAAACACGGAAGAAGATTACTGAATCACACCAACGTGGAGACAACACAACTCCTGGACAACGCGCAAGAAATTAGAAGATTGAAGCGAACCAAACAAACCACATGAGCTTGTATAAAGTGTTAAAACTAAGTTTAGTAGAAGTTAGATTAATTTAATCTTGGGAAATGCATACTACTGATGTGTTAATCCGCACTCGCTTTGCTTGTTTGATTCAGGTACAAATCAACAATAGTAATAAATTAATTTTAATTAAGATTTTACTAAACATATCCAATACAGGATGTTACTAAAAAAAAACTGAACAAAAACAGAGTATATTCATTGTGTTCGGAGTACCATACTTGCGGTGCAACATACATAGGAGAAACAGGAAGAAAACTAGAACAAAGAATAAAAGAACATAAGCATAATAAAAATCCGCATTCGGAAGACATTTTCTAACTTACTCACACGAATTTAATCCTATAATAATACGAAATAAACAAAATTAAAAATAAAATAAATGACAGAATGTTTAAATGAGCAAACAAACCCAATAAGAACAATATGCACAATATGCAAATCATTAACACAACCGATTGACGTAACACAAGGTCATCCCAGGTCCACTAAAACGAAATAGCATAACCAAAAAAAGCTAAAAATAAACATAAGCACTATACAGAAATATTACAGATACATAACGAATGCGAATGGAAAAAAGACAAAACATACAACATGGAATGCAATTAATAAAAAGGTTTAACGCAATCAAGAATATATCAGAAACAAAACAACAGAAAATACAGGGAAAAACATTAATAGGTAAAACAATAATTTTATTATGATTTAGAAAAGTCTGTATTACTGATTTAATTGAGAATTCCAAGAAAGGAAGGAGAGTAATGATTATTACTAATCAGTATGTTTAGAAACTAAATTTAGATTTTTTATTCGTCGGCCGGTTTCGGTATCTAAGTACCATCATCATGGACAAACAAGGACTTTTTGATTACAAAAGTATCATTACATGAAGATCAAGAAAACATCACACTTCGAAATCTACAAAAAAAGATAAAAGAAGAAAACATCATAGTTACAACAGGTGGATAAAAACGCTGGTATAGTCCTAATGAATAACGTAGATTACATTCAAAAAACAGGACAATTTATAAAAGAAAATGACTTTACAGAGATAAAGAGAAACCGTAATCAAACTTTTCACAATAATTAAAAAAAAACTTCAGAAACTTTAAATAAATATAATTTTAATCCTAAAAAAGCATTACCTATGTATGAACCCAATAATCCCTAAACTACATTCACTCCCCAAAATACACAAAAATTGTTACAACTATATTTTATACAACTTATTTTTAGAATCTCCACTAATTCTATTACATACACATACTGTTTCTAAATTCTTAGTAATTTTTTTCAAAAATATAATTGAATTTACACCTAAATATACCATAAAAACCGTTATGATTTATTTGATAACATCCACAATTTAGTACTACTTTTTGTATTTACAACTTACCATTTGAACAGATATGTAGACGATATTCTAGTCATAATTGACACTACAAATATAAATATTATAAATCAACTGCCTAATTTTAGATATACATTACACTCTAAAATAAACCACAATAGAATTAGAAAATAATTACACCTTATTTTTTTTTAGATATCACTAATAACATCCCCTCATACAATTAATTATAATATTTATAGGAAACCTACACAAACCGACGCTATTATCCCATTTAATTCTTTTCATGACCGAACAATCAAAAAATCAACTTTCATTTCTTATATATACCGACTCAAAAATACTCCTCTCAGTTTTAATAACATGAAAAAAGAGTTAACCATTATATAACAAATTGCTTCTAACAATGGTTACTATATCCACTATTTTAATAATATATTTCAAAAATACAATGTTAGACATAATAACCATACAACACTACTACATATAGAAGATAAATATAAACCAATCTATAGAGCCATTAGTTACTAAGGCAAAATCATTAACATAGTTAAAAACATTGCTAATAAATTCAACATTTCACTTGGCCTTAAAACAAACCATAATCTAAAAAACATATTTAACGATAAAAATGGTGTATCCTTACATGTGAAACTTGCAATGCTACATGCATAGGTGAGACTGGCAGAAAAATCGAAATTAGAGTTAAAGAACACCTCACAAGCAATAATTCAAACTTAGGTAGACACATAAATTTTAACAATCATAAATTCACATTTGATATGCAATTATTCGAAAGATATGAAATAGATTCATTTAGAAAAAACCACTCACAAACCTTATTACTGATCAGTTGGAAAATAATATTCCACATATTTATCATTCCCTCAGACACCCTTTTAATAAGAAAAAAATATATAACATTTTATTTTTCTACTTTACATTAAATTTAATACTATTTCATTTTATTTGTGTACTTATTATTAAGTAGTCAATTTCCCAATTATTCTAAACATATTTTTTCATTATTTTGTACCTACTCTATTTCGCCGTTTTCATTTTTGTTTACATTACATATTTTCATTTTAACTAA
Source organism: Diorygopyx duplodentatus (assembly GCA_033557515.1). Classification (NCBI taxonomy): domain Eukaryota; kingdom Metazoa; phylum Arthropoda; class Insecta; order Coleoptera; family Scarabaeidae; genus Diorygopyx; species Diorygopyx duplodentatus. Next base: position 7,890 of record JAWQRJ010002501.1, on the reverse strand, counting down.
TTAATGATTGAAGTTTCTCATTAACTCTGTAATTTAATAATTTATAGCTCGCTGTTTTATTATATTGCAAGCATTAACTTTCTAAAATTACTTAATATAATTCTTCAATTTAATAATTGATATAAGTTTTTATCTATAGATATACAAAATCATATGCTTGTTATAATCATAATTCTTACAATATAACAATGTAATTTTTAAACTCTAATTTTAAATTCAAAATCCAAATTATTCGCGCGCGTATTGCTGTGCACTTTCATATAAAACATGGTTTTTCAGTTTAATACTGCAAACCTAGCCGTCAGTAAGGCAAGCATGTCTTTTAGAAATAATCTAATTGTTATTTTAAGTAACTTCAAATGTGTTATCATCTAATTAAACTTCTTCGATGTACTATACAACCAATCAGGATTAATGTTCCAACGTTAGCAAAGTACGTAAAGGTGTAGAACGTAAGTTACACTTAACCGAATGTTTACAATAATTTAACACGTGATTTTAATTAGTTTATAATGATACTTTTGTAATCAAAAAGTTACTATGATATCGAAACCGGTCGACGAATAAAAATGTTAAAAATCCAAATTTAGTTTTTAAACATTCTGATTAGTAAAAATCATTACTCTCCTTCCTTTCTTGGAATTCATAATATTAAATGACAGTGAAATACATAAAAATAACATAATACTACGGAAGAGATATGTAAATGACAATAATATAACAATTGATAATAATATTTTGACAGGGAGAAAAGGTAAAGAAACAATAAGCGAAATATACAATTATTAAATTCAAAAATATTACATTACAAAAACAAGGGCTCTCTATTGGAAATACTAGAACCGTACGAAATAGATAAAATTAAAAATAAAAGTAATGACATAGAATGTTTAAATGAAGAAACAAACCCAATAAGAACAATATGCACAATATGCAAATATAAACAACCATATACATTGTAAAAATTTAAAATTTCCACTTTTCATAAACCGATCGACGTAACGTAAAGTAACGTTAAGATCACTAAATGTCCACTAAAACGAAATAGTATAACCAAATAAACCTAAAAATAAACAACAAGCGTTATACAGAAATATTATAGATACATAACGAATGCGAAAACAGTGAAAACATACAACACGGAACGCAATTAATAAAAAGGTTCAGTCAAACACAATCAAGAACACACCAGAAAAAACAACAGAAAATCCAGGAAATAACATTAAGAGGTAAAACAATAATTTTATTCCTATAACAAACAAATGAAAATAGCGACGTTACAGATAAAAAATTGAAACACAAGAAGAACGCACTTCGGGATAATAAATATAAACACAAATACCAAAATTAAAAATCAACAAAAAGCTATTTGGCCACAAATTAACCTTCAAATCTGCAAATTTTAGAGAATATGACAACGTTCGACATACAAGAAATGATAAGAGACACAACTAAGGAAACGATTTGAGACATTACAGTTAATTTATTTGTTTATTCATAATAGCGTTAGTGTATAATTATAGAAATGAGTTAAATTGTTTGTTGATTGTAGTAGCCCTGAAGATGGATAAATAATCCATCGAAACATGTAGGGTAGAAAATGTAAATTGAAATAAATAAAAATGAAAACAGAACCAGAAGCACAATCATTTGAATTATTAAATATTCAAAATTAATTATTAAAATAAGGGGAGTAAGGTATCAAATGTTACTATATTAACATTAAATACCGTATTCAAACGTTGTAAAAAAGGATTGTTCAATTTCGAATATATAGATTTTTATAAACATTTTATATTGCAGAGTTTTATAAAACAAATGTAAAAAATACTAGTTATAATTGCAATTATGTCAAAACATCAATTATATCAATATCCATATTTTAAATGGGGGTGAAATGTAGAACAAGCATTCATCATATTTAAAATAATTACATTCTGGACCAAAAATACTAGTACTGCATTAATATACGCAGAGGTATATAGCACAGTTGGAGATACACATGGAATGCTATGGGTAAGTTTGGACATATTTTATTTAATTTTTATTTGGTGAAGAGAAAATTAAAAGTAGGGATTTTAATTAAAAAATAAAATGCCCACCAACATTTTAGAAATTTCCATCAATCGCTATTGTATTTATTAATAATTGTAACAAGTTAGTACAGGTAGAGGTTTCATTTGTTGGCAATGATGCTATACACACGCTTGAAAACTGCTAACTTGAAAATTGCCATTTGGAAATTTTTCAACCAACTACTACAAACCTGATGATGCTACTTACAGTTTTGGTCGGTAATACTGGGCCCACCATTTTCAAATTTCCATTACCGACTAAAAACTTGAACCATGCATAAAATAAGTAACTGACCTTTCTGTCAACAATCTTCCTGTCTTTGCGCAGGAACATTGTTGATGCATCACTTGCACGAAATGCATATTTTGTTCCAAATTTAACTGTTGAACTCTAAGCTCTATTGGCAACTGTTTAAAGTCCTTAAACTTTTGAATAAACTATAGATGACATTTATAAATAGAGTGAATAGCATTAGGGAAGATTGAAGATTCTATTTGCGATTCAACGTTGGGACAGTTGCAATGACCTCTAAGAAAATATATGGCCGCGAGATTGAAAAAAACGGATGGCTCATACATAGCGGCATTCCAAACTCGCACGACTATACTGTAGTGTTTTTTCCGCTTAGTACCACGGCGCCAAGAAAGGCGAAGGCAACCTGTCATTCCACGTTTGGTTATTCCCACTGCACTCTCCCAGGTTCCTCGACTTCTTTTCCTGAACGCGCCTTGCGACTGCTTCTTCTATTGGAGGAGCCGGCCAATCTGATATTGTTGAGGTAGCTTTTTCCTGCTTTTGTGTGGTCTGGCTAGGCCGTGAAAAAGTTTCTATAGCTCAATGGTATTTCGGAGTAAGCATAAGGAAAGGTTATCAAAGCTCTGTTTGTTTGTTCTCTCACCAGTTTGTTTGGCTTCACAATAACAGCGCGGTCGGACTATTTTTAAAAAAAGTCAACCTCCACATGTGATTCGCACATTTTTGTGTTTGGATTTCAGCGGAGCATGTGTAGCAAATGTGCGAACAGAAAAATGTTTGGATAACTTTAATAAGTACAGGGATAAGTAGGATTTCCAGATCGTCTTAGAAGACACTATTAAAAAATATTTGGTGTCAGTCATGTTGACACATAAAGATTTTGTGTAATTAAAATGAAGGTCTGACATATTTTACTTCTGATGAGTAGAAGAGAGCATGACTTCTACTTCTATTATGTATTGAAGCAGTCTACTTTTTTTTAACCAACAATTTTTTGTGTGTCAATCCTTCCAAGACCTAACTGCAGTTGGAAGGCTAACTGAAAATATCAACCGTCCGAGATAGCTAGCTCCTAAATGGTGCGACTTTGGGCAACTATATGTTTAGTAAAGTCGAATCCACAAGGAATTCAAAAAGGTAATAATATGCAGGGTGTTGTATTTAACTGAGAGTTAAATAGAACACCTATATTTAACTGAAGTTAATTACTATGTATATGTTATAGGGAAGAAATGAATATAGCTGCACTTTTCTTTTTTTTCATTACGTTGTGTATATAGGAAATATTGGTGTTCTACTTTATGTCTGTGTAAATTGTACAGTTTACGTCTGTGCTGTATAAAAGTAACACACACACACAGCTTATTTATTAAGCTATAGTATTTATGTGTTACGAATATTATGTTGTTAATATACTGCGATAAGTAGGCCAATTTTGTTTCTGAAAAACTTTTAGAGGCGTATGCTAATGATGCCCATCAGTGGCAAGAGTACTAATAATTTCTCAATAATAAAACTTTATTCAACCATTAAACGGTGCGAAGTAAGACGGTGGTTGTTAGCGTTGCGCAGATGTGTTATGCGAAAGTAGCCATCCAACTAAGAATACCTGCAGTTCTTTGCCTATTTTATTGGTATGCGGTGGCCGTATAACGTTTTATGCCTAAATTTAAATGATAGTAAAACGGAGTTTACGTTTGGAGTGACCTGGGAAAATGTTAGGTGCACGTAATGTGGCTTTAGGTCGTTGCGAATTTACAGAGATTCTCATGGCTATTTACTTTGTTTAGTCTTCTAGGGAAGTTCTTATAGAAAATTGCGCGCTGATAGTTACAATGGAAAAAAGAACGTGGAGATTCCGATTGTTTTGCCTTTTTTCGCAAATTATAATTACAACTGCAGGCTCGTAGCGCAGGATAATAAAAATATAGAACTCGGAGAGAACCTGTAATTTATCTCGACTTTATCAACGAAGCGTTCCAGGACTAGCTTAGAGAGGTCCTTGATCTCTCAGTTGTACAGTTTTAAGGAAAAGCTACACTTAAATAGCTTGCGCATACTATTTAAATCAAATTTGTGCAATAAAATTTCGTGTTATCCTAAAATTAATATTGTGATCTTTGATCCTTGAAGAAATATTTTTGGCAACAGCAGAAAGTTTTCTTATTTCTTTTTAATTTTTAATCAAGTAATACTCTAATGCGTACGCGCCTTGAATTTCTGTTTTACTTTATTTTGCTCTAGAGTATCACCTGTGGGCCTGTGCACCGTAATTAAGGAGTAAGTAATATTATGCCAAGGACGTCTTGCACGCATCCTGCAAAGTATTTGTCGCTGCGGGCGCTTGTAGCTTAGTTTACTGCTAGAAAAGACGTGGGCTGTAGTTAAGCAAATAATTGCGAGAAATCCGAGATGCCTTTTGGAACCTTACACATTTAGTTGGAGATAAAATGTGCAATTTTTACCAATTTTGCTCTACTTCATCCACAGTGCGAGTTTCTGTTTAACGCTTACCTCTTGGCACGCCCGGTGGTTCCGATGGAGCCAAAAATCCTGCATCTTCCGAGGACGCGTATCCTGCAGATCCGAAGCTGCTGCCGGAGTGACGAAATTCGTGGGGGACGGCAGGTGGAGCCACCTTCTTGGCGGTTGCCGCAGGCTTCGGAGGCCGCGACATGCCGCCTACTGTAAGAGAAAAAAAATCTATTAATAATAGTAAATATAAAGCACATAAATTTAAAAATAATACGTCATCGCCTTTCCATAATAATCAGTTTTGTTGAGCAAAATCCCACAATCTTAAATAACCAAAATTGATCATTGTATGTAAACTTTCAGAAGAAAACTGAACCAAAATTTCCAGCACAATAGGTTTTCCGACAATTTGACCACGTTTATCCACAATAATTTTCATTAGTCCAACGTTTTGACACCACAAAAACACCTTTCATTTATTTCTAAGTTTGTTCCGGAATTTACCACCCGTGCTAATGTAAAATTTTCCATTGCCAACCCCGCAAACGAAAATTATAAACAAAATAAAAAATGGATTCAATATTTAGTTACCCCATAAAGAGTTTTTCTTAATTTGTTGGGGATGTTTAAATTTATTATGATTGTCCAACCCAGTGATTCACAATCTTTTTTTTCATCACGGTACCCTTTTAATAATTAAAACAATTGACGGCACACTAACAATAAGATAAATTTAAAAGAATTTTACTTGGTTAATTGATTGATGTACCCATAATATACATATTTTCTAAAAATAACATACGTTAATAATTTGCAATGAAATTGCATTACCAAGTTTACAAAACGTTTATATTTAATGATACTTTCTTTCCCTTTCATGACAGCATTTATTTAGCATCAATATTTTATGTGCTTTTCAATTAAGTATGTTTTTTATATCCGTTTGACGGACATTACATTCTTATAACTTGATGATAAATTACAAATACAGTTTAATCCGAAATTTGAGTTTGGTGTTTTTTGATAACTTCATTTATATTCAGGCGTAGAAATGATAATGCTACTCCCATTTCGTGATCCAGATTTTAAATCTGGAGCTTTTTTTCGTTTTTATGTTGATCAAAAGCGAAAATCCAAATTCGCACAAATAAGAACACATAAGAATTAATCCAGAACGAATTAATTGATTCTTCTGAATGTTTTGAAATTAAATCTCGGTTATTGCACACCGAAGTTAGTTCTTCCTCTTCTTTCAAAGTGAACAATTCTTTGCTCTAGTATTGTCAAATGGTCAACAATTATTTTATGAATTATGTTATAACAGTCTTTTTGAATTGACTCAAACTTTTCTAAACTACCTTCTTGTGCTTTATTCTTCCAGAAAGCGATTTTTTTTGAAACTCCAACAATTTACCGGTTGAGTTTAAAATATTTTCTTTCAGTCCTTTGATACTTGTATTTATGTTAATAAAAATGTCCGATAAGTAAGCTAACTTAGCGCACCAAATATTGTCATCCAACAAACAAACAAAATCATTATTCTTGTTCAAAAAGTATCTTGATCTCGTTTTTTAATTCAAGCACGCGAAATAAAACTTCTTAAGTGGTTCTCGCCCTGGAGAACCACTTAAGAAGTGTTACCCAAGGTAACCGAACGTGGTAACAAAAAAGTATTTTGTTTCATGTTTTACCCGCGAGAAATTGATTGAGATAGGTGCCGACCCACAAAAAAATCGTTTTAATGTATAGAAATGAGTTTTTGCGTATTATAGCTGGGTTGCGGATATAGGGAGCCATCTATAGGGAGCTGGTCGAACGGAAGTAGTTCGTCCTGTTAGTTCCACATTTCACCATACTATGGCGCTACCCGGGCATGCTATGAACAATGTTTTTTTTTTTGCCCCACCGAGCGAGCTCGGTCTTCCAGGTACTGTTCTCTTATATGCGCTACATATTCTTTTATAGATCCAGTCATAGCCGGAGCACCGTCTGTCCAAATGCCAATGCACAAATTTCACGAAATTTTAATTTCTTGTAAAAACGAATTAATTTCATCGAAAATATGTTTTCCTGTTGTAAAATCAGATAATTCACGACAACATAAAAATTGATCTATTGTATCATTTTCGAGAATATATCGAACGAATGAAATTAAGTGTGCTTTACCTGTAAGATCAGTTGTTTCGTCGATTTGTAGAGCAAAATTTGAATTCGCAAGAGTTTTAATAGTATTTTCTTCGATATTTCAGGACAAGTGTATTCACATTCATTCTGTGATGAATTGTGCAATTTGAAAATGGTATTTTACAAATATCAATTTCTGCTGTTTCACCGATCATTTTACGACAAGGTGGTAATATAATTTCTATCGACAAAATTATGAGGTTTTAATTTAAGAGCAATTAAATCAGCCACTTCATAAGAAGCTATTTCAGCTTTTTCAGAGACACTAAATTGCGCTTCAAAAACCTTTACTTGTTTGGATCTTGCAGATAATGATGTTTGAAAGCAGCTTTTGTTTTTGATGCAAGCGAATGGTTATTAGTGAGAAAGTGACGTTGGAGCTTTCTTGGAACCACCACTTTGTTTGGCCGTTTACAACCACATACCATACACTCAGGAATAGTTTGATCTTTTTCTGTTGTAGATATAAATACAAATTTTAAGAAGCCGCATAAGAAAAAAAATGTATTGCATGAGAACAGTCACATATGTAAGTACATACAAAATATATTTTATTGTATGTCCAACCATTATTTCCATTTGAAATGTTCAGTGATTTGATTACATTGAGTATAGCTATCGTTTAATCACAATTTGCTTATATGTTTTTGAAGCTGTCAGAATGTTTTGCGATTTTTGATGATAAATAAATATTTGGCTTTTTGAGGAAAATTCTTTCTCATTTAATCTAAATATAATTCAATATTTTTCTAAATATCTTCTAAAAAAAAACTATGTACCAAGAAGACGAGAATTCAAATGGAAATACAATTTCCCAATAAAATGTTGAGAATCGCTGTCTGCCTGCAGTTGTAAACCTGCGAACACAAATATTATAGAAGCCGCTCTGCTGACGAAATC
>JAWQRJ010002500.1:0-13417 GCA_033557515.1 Diorygopyx duplodentatus | reverse complement strand
GTAACCTTAGAACTGACCCGAGAAAACAATATTTTCGATCATGCGCCTCATTCTCTGTTAATTACGTTGGTTATTGTAGTGTGATTTGTAATTTTAAATGTGTAATTGTAAATGTGTATAACGATGTGCTAACCTTAGAACATATTTATTACTCGATTGTTCTGTAAGTAAATCTGTTTTATTTATCTAATTTTAAGTGACCGTTTTAATTTGTCGATTTTTCGAATGTGCAGATTCCTGATGATGGCAATAAAAGATGTCAAAAGCTTAGATCAGAAAAGAAATGAGTTAGAACTTTCTTTACCACGTGACTGCACAACCTAATATAACTTAAAATTTTATTAACTACTGATTCAGTCAAGAATTTATTTAAAACTATACATGTATATTGGTATACTCAGATCCATTTTTAACAATATGGTTTGTGGTAAGTTTACATTTCATTGACAATGGTGTGCAAATTTCGTTTTTCAGAATACTTCTTTTTTCCTTATAAAACTGTTATTCATAGCGTAAAATGTTCGTAGAGCTTTTTCTATCCTTGTGTTGATCTCTACTTCGTGATCTCCAGGCTCCTCTATGTCCATTCGTAAATATTTGAATGACTTGTTCTTTTGTTTTTTTCGTGCACTTGTTTATTATGTCATCCCTAAAGACCGTGAACAGTAGTGGGCTTTGTACCTCCTTGTCTCAATTCTTCGTTTAATAACATTAATTAATAACATGATTTACATTCCTGTTGTGCAGACTTTTAATAACTTCTATTAATTTCTCGCTTATTTGTCTTCTTGTTAAACATTCCCACACTCCGGTTGGCACTTTGCCAAAAGTTTTTCCAGATCTATATATGCGAAACCTGTATTTCTTCTTCTTTCGTCGTTCATTCTTTTGCTCTTGTTCGTTTCTTATTATCTCGTCACTTCCATGTAGCAGCTCCTTGAAAATTTCACCGTTTTTATCTTTGATATGGATCTCTTCATTTCTCTTGCCTTTTCTTAATGTCTTTGGTACCTTGGAAAATAGCTTTTGATTTCCATTGCTATCTTTTTCCAATCTTTCTCCAAATTTTTCCCAACTAGTTTTTTTTTGCTTCTGCAAAAAAGTTTTGTCACTAATTGTTTATAAGATTTTATTGTTCCAAACTCTCGTTTCTTTTCATTTCTATTTTCTGTTGCTACACCTTTGATTAGGTGTCTTTTAATTTTAGTTACTAGTAGGTTGTGGCTGGGTTCTGCCCTTCTAAATTTATGTATTTTTTTGTGTCGGAACAGTGAATTTGTTATTATTATTACCTTGAAATATACAGAAGTCTAATAACCTTCTGCCATTTTTGCCTGATATGTTTTTGGATTAGTCTTTCTTTTGCCGTTACATCATAAATAAGTTTTTTGCCATTGATAATATGCTTGCTTGATATAAAATATTTGATATAAAAATTAATGGAGTGCACAGTGAATGCATAAACAATATTAGTGATAGTAAAAAGGATAAACTACAAATAAGTAAGTACGTAAGAAGGCCCAATTTTTGTGACTACCATGTGGAGCACCTACTCTAAAAAAATATGAGATAGTGAATGCTTGCTCAGCTTTAAGTCCCATTGTACTATCGAAAAAAAGTTTATTCTGGAATTCTGGAAGGAGTCAATTTGCATTGTGTTCCAGCCAGTTAAAATCGAGCTTATCGCGCGAATTCTTGGAACAATGGCACACAGCCGACGCCGGCGTTCCACTTTGTGCCCGGTATCATATGATTTCGTTTCGAGTTTTACGTCGAGTAGGCAAAGTAGACACATTCCACCGTTGTCAGTCAACTGGCTCGCCGTCCCGTATGTAAACAATGGCGAACGCGTTTCGTAATTTTCCCACGTAAACAAAATGCGCGCCGTTACGTATCGTTTCGTAAATCGAGAACGCGTATTTAACAAGTTTAAATGGCCGACGACGGCGATAGGCCATTTAAACTTTAAAGCGCCCGTGCACACTCACCTAATTACGCAACCCGTTGAAATTAAATTAAGTCCCGGTGGAGATATCAGTTTTCCAAGATGAACATATCGCACACGGACGAACAACTACAGACGTATTCCCGATGTAGTAATAGAACAAATATTGATATACACACTTTAAGTTTGTTAGATATTGTATTTTTTATTTCGGTTGTCGTAAAGCAAACTTGGGTGCGTTTATCTCACTTTCAAAAAAAATGTTTGCAGTCCCCGCCTAACGGAATATTCGCACAAAGTGCGAAAAATTCACGATTAAAGACAACGTAGCACATAGCATAACGAGCGTTCATTTCAAGAACAGTCGCCGGTTTTATTTTCTCTTGTAATATATCTTTCTCGGTTTAAAGTTTATCGTTACGTATAGCGGCATCCGCTCTAGATAACATCTTGACTAAATTATACAGTGATTGACCGATAAATATTCCTTCTTAACGTTTCTGCCCTAACTTCAAATACTACGCCGATAATTATCATAAGTATACCTACTAGATTATACGAGAATAACTCGTTGATGAATTAATAATGTGTTTTTCCGTCCCTCTTTATTGGCATCATTGATTAAAGATTTATGTATCGAGTACCAAGCATTGAAATAATCCAGTGGTTCACTACGTTATATACCAAAGCTAACACAAAATTAAGACGTCTTAACATACTTATTTCAAAAAACGTTGATTGTTGAGATACTCAATACCCTTTTGCAGCTTGGGAAAGCTGTAAACCTGGGACTATATTTTCTTTTAAAAGTGAATTACCAGTCACCAACTGAAGTATCAAAACTGATATCAGCTAGTGGCATAATTTTTGAGAAACAGAGTGAAAATTGAACAATGTGTCCCTTTTCTTACTCTAACTTCTTACGCCAATGAATTTTCTGTTAATTTAGCAAGATAGGCGATATAGCCATTCGATATTGTTTTCGCAAAGATCACTGACTTCACAATAATTACAATAATGCACTAATGTACTGCAAGAGTATTTCGAATGCCACAAAATAACAGTGCAGCAGTTATTTTCCGTTTCTTCTTGTTACAACGTTGAAGGATTATGCAGCAATTAGACAAACTTAAACATTCAGGATTATTAGATATTATTAATCATACAAGATTTGAAGACGTTGAAGATTTTATTGCTAGTTATTCTTTTCGGGTTCCAAATCATATGAACAATCATATAAAGATTCAGATCCTCCAGTGGTCGGCAAGTCGCAGTTTCAAGGAGGTCAGGTTAGCTGGTCTTCATCAGCTACATTACCTACGGATCAAACTTCTTCAACCCCAACTGCAGCTTCAAGCATTAGATATGAAAATGACAGTGGAGCTAAGCCATCAGACAGAGCTCTTCCCACCATTATTCAAAACCACTAGGAACCTGCTGCTGGAGACAAATACACATATTCCACTCACAACAAGGCAGGGAAATCCGAAAAACTATTTTTGAAAAAAGAGCACTTAGATAAGTACAAATCTTGGTTAGCTTTATCACCATCAAACGAATGCCTATTTTGCAAAGAATGTCCATTTTGCAAATATTCCTTCGGAGGCAGAAAATTCCTTTTAGATGGCGTCGTGATAATAGCTCTGTTTTCTCAACAGACTCTAAAATATCAAATAAAGGTAACTTCAAAGAGCTGATGAAATTTCGTGTTGAAGAGTGTGAAGAAACTGAACTAACTGCAAAATGCAACTCTAATGTTAAAACAGTCACATTTCTCAGCAAAACTGTATAAAATGCTTTGATTGAATGCTGCGGTGAAGAAACTGTTTGAGATAGGTATTACACAGAATCCAAGAAAACGGAATATACAGTATCGGGTTTGTTGAGACCACTGTTATTAGCCACAAAACTCAAATGGCCGTTTTCTTAAGATATGTTTATCAATACATGATCAAAGAAGATTTCATAGGTTTTCAAACTTAATGAATATGTTTCTTCAGCTTTTGAAAGTGGCAGTGAATCCAATAATCAAGAAAAGAATTCAGATGAATACGATAAAGATGCCCGAATGACTGCAGAAGAATTGGGCAAAGCTGTGTTAGAGTTATTAAAGAGATTGTATGTTTCTTTAAAGCTTCACCGAAAAGTCAGCTTGTTTCCACTTCTACCAAAAGTCTGCTCATCTTCAACAATGGCCACGTGGACAAGTGAAGATGCAAACAACACCTATTTTGCAGGTGAGTGTTTGCAGTTTTGCACCCCAGAATTTTTTTTCCTTCAATTAGATGTTTAATGTTAATCACTTTCTTCTCTTCTTGTACCAACCGCAATGGCAGAAGTTGTTAATCCCTTTCTTCTCTTCTTGCGTCAACCGCAACGGCAGAAGTAATAAGTAATACGAAATAAGTTTAGTTGATTTTTTTGTGCCCAATATAGGAACTGTAAAAATTAACACAATTAAGTTGAGTTATCCTATCACCATTCTTACTATTTATATTGTTCTTTTGATATAGAGATATTAGTCTAAATACATTAAGTCTAAATACATTCTTATTTGAATGTTCCATTATAAATATGGTGAAATAGAACAATTTTACAAATAAAAACATTTAGATACATGACAACTATATTTAATATGACTCCAAAAGCCTAATCTCACCAGAAATTTATGAAAATATACCTACACAAAAACCACAAATTCTGTATTTTGTGGTTATTGAAAGTGACTTTTTGCTAGCTTTTAGATTTTTTTTATACATAAAAATATACCTACATACTTTTATTTTAAAAAAAACATTATAAAAGTAATAAATAGAAGTTTAAATATTCTTTACAGATTCTTTTATTTTTTCAATACAATAATGTACAATGACAAGTTGTATGAATAAATAAGGTAAGAGAAAGTAAAAAAGAATGTATTTAGAAAGAAACTTTAAACTTCTTTTATTTGTTTTATTTATTTAATTTACTAAGAATCCGGTTTCGGTCCATGGACCATCTTTAGTCTTAATCTACAAAGGAGGCGTATTAAATATAAAAATGTAAAAACATGAAAAAAATATTTTTTATAGTTTTTTAGAAAAAAAATAAAAAATTAATTAGTTAAAAACTCACAGTCAATGGATGAAAATTTTAACCGGCAGGATACAAACATAGAATTCAAAATCGTAACGTAAAAAGAATATCACAGTCGAATAAAATCTAGACATGGTTTTTGTTCCAGAAAAACATCATAAAATGGGTACGTTATGTCGACGACGTTTTTGCATATTGAATTGTAATCATATAAACCTTACCTCCTTTCTAAAATATCTCAATGGAATACACAATAACCTTAAATTTACCTTAGAAATTGAAAAATACAAAGAAATCAATTTCCTTGATCTCACCATAACTAAGAACAACAACTTTCCCACCTTCGATATATACAGAAAACCACAAGGTTTTTCGTTCCTTTGTTTACCGTGCTTTTAAATATCCTCTAACTCCAGAAACACGAGAAAAAGAAATAAAATATATATTTAATCTTGCTGAAAATAATGGCTTCAATAAGAAGATCATAAATAAAATTATATCCAAACAACTAACTAAAAACGATCCTTTGTACACCCCCAATACTAATCCAATTACCTTAACAGAAATACCAAATTCTAATAACAAAATAATTTATAAACCTTTATCATTTAATAACACAAATTTAAAATCAACAAATATCAGGAATAATATATATTTAATTATTTCATATTCAAAATAAAATGTTAATATTTGCAGTACCAAAACGAACAAGAACTTCTGAACTGATTATTTGAATATTGTTCAGACTTGAAGCGTAGTAAAAAATTTAATCAATTAGGCGTTTTAAAATAATGCGTATTCTGTATTTCATTAAACATTACTAAAATAAAAAATATAAGATTTAATTTCTAACAAAAAATTTACGTCACATCTAAAAATATCACCTAATAAAAATCAGATAACCTTATCAAGAATAATATACATTTGATTATTTCATATTCAAAATAAAATATTAATATTTGCAGTACCAAAACGAACAAGAACTTCTGAACTGATTATTTGAATATTGTTCAGACTTGAATTAATTAGCAGTTTTAAAATAATGTGTATTCTCTATTTCATTAAACATAACTAAAATCAAAAATCAAACATGTGTCAAAACTTGATATTGCAATTACTAAGAAAACCTCGGAAACCGATAGAAAACTAGCTAATCAGATTAGACTGTTTCAAAAATATTATTATTAGTGTATTAGTAATACTACGAGTAGTAGTGATACTACGCACTGATTAATGAAATTTTAAGTATAGAGAGCTGTGGAACTGAAGACTAAATTTCATGGCATAGCAACACATAAATCATCAATTTAATCAATCACACGCTTTTCATGAATACATCAGTTAGATTTGAAAACATAACAGACAGAAGGCGAGAAAAGAAAATTACTAAAAAGTATGTATTGATGTTTAAAAAAAACACAACCCCGTTGTTGCTGAAATGTGCTTAATTAAAACACTTTCAAAGTTTTGTAACTCATCTAATTCCATTTAATTTCATCTTTAAATTATCAAAATCAGTCAACAAATAAGGAAGTTACAAGCGTACCTATTCTTTTATGCAAACACCCAGTATAAGCGCAGTAAGGCTTACTTAAACGCAGCCTCATGCAACCATTTTTTTAATGCACTATAACCTGAATCAGTAGTCGAATGTATAGCGCACATTAATTTACCGTTATTAGTATGTGCAACATAAATACGTTTTAATTGCACGCGTTTAAATTATTGCACAAATTTGGCGGAGGCGCCGGTGATTTTATCTGCCATTTATATTTTGTGGTATTTTATCTTGTATTAATACCTTGATCTCTGAAAAAACAATTAAATTTTTCTGGTACCTATCCACCTTAATGACTTCATGGAATTTATTATTCAGAAACAAATTGATGCAGATGCAGGAGCTTTCATGCGAAAACTGATTTTCATTTTAAAAGTGCAGAAAAAAATTTAAGAATTGTTGAGTACCTAATTTGAAGATTGTATATAAGTCAAAAATGTCCTCGCATTGAACAAAATTCGAATTCATGTTAATTTTTTCAATTAATTACATATTTTTTGTGAATTGAACTGAATTGAACCAAATACTTTTTTTACTCTATGAAATAAACTGTGAGAAGTAATATTTTGTTTTAAAGCTTTGCTATCTATTAAAAACACGATATTTCTAGTAGGTGTTAAATTGTATGCTCTATTATTGTATAATTGGAAATGTGCAAGAAATAAATGAAATTATTATTATTATTATATAACTTTGATATTAGGGGTAAAAATTGTTTTTTTTACATTTTATCTGCTATAGCATTTTATTCGAATTGTATTACATACTTACTTATTATTGTATTACTACTTATAAACGAAAAAGAATTAAGGCAATACCAAAAAAATTAATAAATTATACAAAAGTTGCAAATAAAATATTTGCAATTGTATGACTGGATGTGAGGTGTAAACTAGTTCTGCAAAAAAAAAACTAAAGCATTGCGTAAAAACAAATTTCTTTCCAGTCAGAATGTAGATATCAAAAATAGTACTAATACTCAAATATCGTACTAATTCTCAAATATAGTATTAATACTAATACTCAACAGTACTAATTCTCAAATGCAGTAAGAATAGTCAACATTTTTGCTATTATCAAAGTAGGAAATACATACACTATTTTAAAAAAGCACGAGGTCACTGCATATTTCAGAGGATGTTTCTATTTTCAATATAGAACTGAAATACAGTAAGAATAGTCAACATTTTTGCTATTATCAAAGTAGGAAATATATACACTATTTTAAAAAAGCACGTGGTCACCGTATATTTCAGACGATGTTTCTATTTTCAGTATAGAGCTGTTTTATTGGTAACAACAACATTAACTAACAGTCGATATCAAATTATGTCACCAACACTGCTGAACATATATGAATGTGTTTAAAAGAAACTAAATTAATTAAATAATTGTATATATAAATTGTATAATCCACTTTTGTCGTGTACAATTATATTAAATTAACTATGTACACAAGTGATACAAAACTTATATATGTATACTGTACTGTTGTCATAAAAATTTAATCATTCTTATTGCTTATTTTCACTTGTTCTGACGGTTTTGAACCCTCTTTTGCATAATTAAATTCTTATTCTACATTTTATTTCAAACTTGCACCAACACAAACCTAACAGAGCCTTCTAAGTTAAAATATTATAAGACTACCATAAAATTATCAAAACCAAATTGCAAAATACGAACATTTTTCAAGAGTTCTTCGAAAACATAATTACCAGCCGTATAAAATCCAGCTTCACCAAGAATTTTCTGAAAACGAAGAGTTGAATTTTGTATGTATCTGTTAGATAAATTTGCAGAAAATGAAAACTTTTCAATTTTATTCTGTTTAGTGATGAAAACGTATTTCACAACAATGGATCCGTTAACACACATAATTTTCATTACTATTCTGATTCCAATCCGCATCAATTTAGAATCATTAATAATCAGCACAGATGGTCAGTGAATATGTGGGGTGGAATAATGGGAGAATATGTAATTGGTCCTTATTTTTTCACATTTTAAACACCATTTAAATGGAATATTACTTTTGGATTTTTTGATAAATCAATTTCCGATCTTATTAGAGGTCCCTTAGAGTCCCTTGGAGCTCCTCCACACTTCCATCGTGGAGTCCGAGCATTTTTAAATGTGTACTTTGAAAATCGATGGATTGGAAGAAGTGGATACAAAAATTAGCCGACAAGATCAACGGACTTAACTCCTCCGGATTTCTTTGTAAGGGGATCGTATGGGAAACGTTTATGACACGCCTCCAACACCACCAGATAATATTAAGGAGCGCATTAGAGAAGCCTTCCAGAGCATAAACCCAGAAGTGCTAACAAATGTTACTGAGAGTTTTAAAAAGAGGATACGGTTGTGTTTAGAGTCGGACGGTCGTCATTTTGAACATTTATTATAATGTTTACTATTATTTTATTCACAGTTTAAACTAGTACCTACGTAATATTTAAAATACTGTTAATAACTTGGGGTTTGTAACAAGCAATTCTGACTTGTTAAAATGCCATAGGTGACTTGAACTTTAACTTTAAGATCTTTCTATTGTACATGATTGAAAGTGGTTTTTCCGTTACGTTGAAATTTTCTGGGATTGTTTTTATTTTTGTTATGTAACTTTAGCATCAAGAATAATTGTATTTGTTCTTATTTTTAAAGCAATGGAAATATCATGAATATGAAGGAGACGTAGTAATGAAATTCTTGGAGTTAAAGATAATAATATTTTTGGCCACCTAGATCGGTTGAATAGCGTAGCATACTCAATTAAATTTCTAGCAACATAGCTAATAATACAGTTCCTAGAAGAGGCCTTCCACGAGGAGCTATTATGCGGGCTATAAGCATGACTGCGTGAAATACAATTTCCGTTATGCATAACTTCGCTGGTACTTTTTCCGTTTGGTGAGTTTTAAAATTTAAATGTCCCATTACAGTATGGTAGGATGTGTTGTTTTGTAACATTTCTGGTTACTCTTATCTGACATGTGGGTATTACGGATGTGATAATAATGTTTTCTTATGACTTAATTGTTATTGGTTATAGATGTACGGTTAATGGAGGAAAAATAGACTTGGTGTGTATGGCAAATGGGCTAAAAGAGTAGGTACATCATGATTTTGGACGTGTGATGTGTACACATTCCCATTCAACCACTTCACGATCTATGTGCTGTGATGCGCATAAAATTGCCCCCACTCCTCCAGTTCGGTTCGTCTGTTAGGTTTTCGAAAGTGAGGAGGCTTTTAAACGAGGTTCAGTTGTTTCCGCGCACTCAGCCGGGTTTCGTGCTCCACGCAGCGAAACGTAATCTTGAAAAACGCTATATACCAACAACTTGAACAACTTTTTAGTGGCCTTCGAGTGTGACAAGGAAACGCTTTAAAAAACTTTAAGGTTCTTTTAAGTATATGATGGAACTAGCATGCTGTGAAAACATTGACGAGACAAGAGCCTACAGGGATCAAACGTTGTACAATGACAGCAGAGTGCTAACGAATTTAGTTAAATCGGAAGAACGGTACAGTTTCAATGTTATCTGTGATGTTCAAGGTGAAGTCACACCGGAGATGAGGAGGATCGTTATAGAGTGGATGAAAGACGTAAGCAGCAGTTTTTACCCCGCGCAAAGATTAACGTTAAGCGCGCGAGGTTGCGATTACGATAACTCGTTTAATTACACACGATAATTCAGCGTTTAACCGTTTCTTTTTCTGTTTTCGATTGTTAAATGTTCCGACTTGCTGCGCGCGGTGACATTGAGATTCTATTCCCCCAGACGGTGCCTCCCAAAAAAAAGTCATCGCCCCTTGTCCTTGGTCGCCTCCAGTTTGACTCTAACGTTTCCAAAAAACCGAAACGAAAAAGGGCAGCGCCGTTTCCCCGTATTTGCCGTATCGCTGTGAAAATCGCGCAAATATGTGGGCGCCTAACCATTCACGTGTCTTTTGTACACGTAGTATTTGAGCGCCATGGCATCGGCATTTATTAGACACGGCTTGTGGACATTTAATTTTTAAATCGCTCACACCTGCCCGAACTAATTGGCTCCTTTTTTTCAACATTGAGTAAACACGCGAGCTATTTAAATAGACCTTTAAATATGACCTCACCATTTTTTTTTACTTACCTACAATCAAATTACCATCGAATAGAAATAGTGTAATAGATGGGTATATAAATTTGATGATATCACTCCATTCTTATGATTTATGATCAACATAAATAAAGATCTGGAAAAGGTAAGTATGTATATCAGATCCGAAGTGGTTTGTATGTTTTAATTTACCATCAAATCATCAAAGGATCAGGGCCAATAAATTGATCCTGATTGGACACTAGTGACGTACGTTAATTCCAAAGTGAGCTGGAGCTCCATCTAATTGAAACCAACAGTTTTGTATTCAGTTAAAAGGAACCTCATCAAAAATGTAAACAATATTGTATTCCAAAAAGTCCAGAAATAAAGCAGAATTTAATCGAGGTGCCAAAATATATGGCCATATATGCCACATAAATTATTATTTATTACTCCTATCCGAACGTTAACATTCAATTCAGTTTGAAATTATTTGGGACGAACTTCATGTGGATTTTTCTTCATGTAAATTATGGTAATTTGCAATACCTTTAGTGCATTTCCATTGCAGAAGTCATAAATAATATAAATGTCGGCGTGTTCTTAATAAATTTAGTTTAGTTCAAAATATACAAAGATTCACAATAAATAACTGTTGTTTAAGTTTTTGCATCGATTTAAAAAAAACATCTCTTTTTCCAATAACTATTGAGTTTTTAAAAAGGGTTAATTCCCTTTTATTCATATAAAATAAATTTGAACCACCTGTATATAACAAGTATATTAGAAAAGGGTTCTTTTTTCATTGGGACTTTCAAATGGTTTTCTCTCATTGGCAATACTAAACTGACAGAAGTTTGAATTCGAAGAATATTTTATATAACGCACTACTGGAATTGGAGGTAGAAATAGTAATGTATTCACATAATTCATAATACGTTTTTAATCAACGTAAATTATATGTTAACGAGGAAATTTTCATCTGCAATATGATTCACGTCAGTTACGAAGGATTATATTTCAAAAACACTGTTTTGTATTTTGTAGCCAATTGCCTTCGCAATATTTTTAAAATAAAAACAAAATTAATGGAAAGGTTAAAAATATTAAACATAACGGTCAAAATTAAAAAAAAAACTGGTGAGTATTTTAAGAATCTGCTTTTAATAGCTCCAAGCTGTTAATAGATAGACATATAGAAATAAATTTATATAATTTATTGTTTGGCAATAGAGTTACGTTTTACAAATTTTTCAACGCGACGAATGATTTGTTAAATAAAAAGGCAAATCATGCTTTTTCTGTGTTAATAAAATGTCAATTTGTCTACGTCAATTCTTCGTAAATGAACCTTAGAAATTGTTCGCGTGTGTATTTTGTCACAAAAAAAACAAACGCTTTTTTTCAACAACGGATGTTTTTTATATCTTATATTGTATTTTTTTCTGCATTATAAACCACAACAATATTTAAATGAGGTAGTTAAAGCAGAATATACTTTTTTATTATTATTAACCTGCCGTTTTACCGGTTGCGTTGTTTTCCTTTTTGTTTATAATACTTGATCTTGCCATGGTTTAATAGATTTTGTTTTATTACTTCCAGATAACTCAATTCCACTCAATCCACTTCCAGATAACTTAAGACTATCTATCCATCTATCTAATACTGTTAAACGAGCAATTATTGTGTGTATATGTATGTATTTTCTGATCTCGAAGACGGCGATCTGTTAATTTAAGAAAATTAACAAAGACCTTATGATAAAAATGTAAATACCATATAGAACCATATACGTATGTAGCAAACTGCCCTCCAACTGTAGCTTTTAAAAACATTATGATACTCGAACTGATTAAAATGCAATTTAAACCCATTAAAATCATTTATCGCTCGTTAGTGTTCGCGATTATAGATATCTAAAAATTAATTAATAAATTATCAATGTTGACAATATTAGTACGTATTTAAACACAACATTTGGAAATTACACGTATTTTCTCGTTGTATATTGCAGGTGACCGAAGAGCAGAAGCGGCAGGACGAGGTGTTTCTGTTATCAGTGAACTATATGAACAGATATTTGTCAATGCGGACAGTGCGGAAGACCCAGTTGCAACTTTTGGGCACTGCCTGTATGTTTATAGCGTCGAAACTGAGAGAAGCGAATCCTATGAGTGCGCAGTTACTTAGATCGTATACCGACAACAGTATTACAATAGAAGAATTGTTGGTAAGTCTACAAAATATACAGTAAATTTGTTTAGATTCTTTTTATGAAAAATATATTGGATTTTTTACACACCAAAAATGTAAGGTGTTGCAGTTTTTGTTGCAACTCATAAACGGATGTCTGCAGAACTATCATTTGTACATCGAAAGAAAGTTGAAAGTTCAACGTTTTCAATTGGTTGCAATAATTTTTGGAAAATATATTGGATTTTTGCAAAAAAAAAACAAATGCATTAAAGAATTATTTTTGGGTTAACATAATGTAAAGTATTATAGTTTCTGTTGTAACTCATAATCGGGTTTGTGTAGAACTAAGATTTATATACTGAAAGAAAGCTGAAAGTCCAATGTTTTCAATTGGTGTTTCAATCCAATGTTTTCAATGCTACAATAATTTAGAAAAATATATTGGATTTTTTACAAAAAAAAAAACAAATGCGTTAAAGAATTATTTTTGGGTTAAAATAACATAAGGTGTTACAGTTTTTGTTTATAACTCATAAACGGGTTTGTGTAGAA
>JAWQRJ010002499.1:0-13421 GCA_033557515.1 Diorygopyx duplodentatus | reverse complement strand
CATTTATGCAGCGGGCGTCCCCACTCCGATGTAGGCTGGTTTTATGGCAGGGACATGCGCGTGCTAATGGTACGGGCTTATTTACTCTTAGTGTATACACTCAAGTGCCACAGATACTATATAGCGTTGAGATTTGTTTTATAGTGTGCGTTTAAAATGGTTTTATTGCTATCCTTTATGGTATTTGATTAATATCGGTATTTAACAAAACAATAAAAACTACAAACACGGCATTGTTGTTTGTCTACTGTATCATAAAACTTCATGTAGAGACAAACGTAATTCCCCATAATTCAGTACATCCTTTCTCCTACAAAATGCTTATTTTTGCCTTAACTGTCCACAGCATAAAAATAAAACATAATGGGTGAGCATCCATATGGAGTGGACCTAATATATATTTATTGCAAGTATTTTTATGGTAGCTCGTATTTATTAATTTAACCCACAATTATTAGATTACTAGCTCAAAATTATTAGACGTTCCATACTCACAATCTCATATTTACATGAAATTTGATAGTGTGGCGACATTAGGTTTATTTTTAAGTCATAAACTATTAAAAAGTTTGAAAGTTTTTTCAAAACTTCAATTCGCTGTAAGTTTTATTTTTATATTATTTTTTGGGTTGGTTTGGGCTTTAGGTTAAAGGTAAAAGTTTTATGAAAATGGTACATATCTATTCAATGCAATATATAATTCTGAAATGACAGAACACGACCATGTACAAATGATTTCTCCTCTAGAGTAAATACGTTATTTGGCAAATCTCTTCAATGCAGTTTTGTCTCGTAAATCCGTTTCTGTGTTCAAAGATTAATTTCTTAAAAATGAGGGACAATTTACAGCGAATAACACAACATGTCAACAAAAATGTGATAATATTCATTTAGATGTGACTTCCAAAAATGTGATAATATTCATTTAGATGTGACTTCCAGTGGACCAGCCGGCCTGCGAGCCTATTTCTAAGTCATACCTGGCCTCTTTTTTATTTTAACTTATTAGCGATTATGGTAAAATTTTAAATGTAAATAAATACTGTAACCTTGGGAATTAGTACCGTGTTCATATACTGCGTCTAGATTATATAAACTCCAACAAATGTATTGCTTGGATTGTCGCTTCTCTATGCTATAAATTTAGAAAGTCTTTATAATAAGTTCAATATTGTATCTGCTATGAAAACTTTCTAAATTTCTGGTAGAAACGAGTACAATTTCTGATTTTGAAATACCATTCGACTTAATGCCATATTTTGTGGGAGCATTGAAACCATCATGTTCTTACAATTTTAATGATGCTGAAATAAAGCTAAAGAAATATTTGAAGCAGTATTGAGAAACCGAATCAGACATCACTGGTAGGTGGTAATCTTGTATTGTAAAAAGAAATTTACAATTTATATTCATGTATAAAAAGAATATACATAAAATATTTTCACTCTGTGACGTTTACTTCCCATGCTATGACTGTTAATCGTTTCGTGAAAGCCCCTGTATATGTTATAAGTAGAAGTGTGTTGGTAATTGTTAATTTAACAATAAGCTATAAAAATTACAAACGCTACTTTGCTGTTTATCATAAACCTTCACGCACCGCCTGATAATGATTCATAGTAATTCAACACATCCTCTCTCATACGAAATATAAAGATTTAACTTGTCTACTGTCTACCAGTAGATTGCTGATCTTGTACATTTATTTATTTCTCTGCACAGTTTTCTTGCTGCCACAAAATATTGAATTGATACAAACGATTAATTCAGTAAAATTGTTTTAAGATATAAAATGAGTTTTTTATAAAATGAAAATTATCAGCAAACTAATGGAAAAGTGCGAAAGCTAAATATTGTAGTGATATATTCTATATTTGTTTAGAAAAAATCACCATAGACGAAATGTGTTGAACACTTGCTGTTAAAATGGAACCTCGCTGTTAAAATGTATAGACTATAAAAACGATATCTATCATTTATTATTTTGATTTGTTTGAACATTTCATCCATTATGTGAAATAATACATTTTCCAGGTGGATTGTTTTTCCATAATTGTGTTATATATGAGTTATGACTGCAGTTTCTTTATTATTATATTTAAATTATAAAATTACAAACTATTTAGAGTGCTTAATAAACGTAACTGTTGTGTAACGTGTAACTTACTAATGATAGAAGAGATCACTTTTTTGTGAGATATGAGCACATTTATTTAATTTTAACAACAATATTTAATAACTATATTTAAATCACAATTGTAGTTGTGATTTAATAAGGGTTAAAAATTATATTTTATGTCATTATACATTTGTAATCATACATTTTTGTAATATAGAAACTATATTTGTATATATTTTCTATTACATACAAAGTGAACTAATTTAAAATTTAAAGTACCTTCAAGTTATATACAAGTTATGTGGTAATATAGTGCAAGAGATATAAAACATCCTCCTTGATTATACGCAGCTCCAAGCGAGAGATGCTACCAAGGTTGTTATGTCTATAAAACAATGTTATTTAAAATCCTTTAGGACATGACCTATAATTTGTAATTTCAGGATGCATGATTTTAAAACGATCACTAAAAGTACATAATACCAGCAAACATCATAAAAGACATCATACTTTAAAAAAACTTTATTTAAAATTTTGAAGGTAATAAGTTTGATAATAATAAATTCATAATTTTATTTATGAAGAATCTTTCTTTTCTTGAAAAGTGTGTGGAGCAACATTTCAAAATATATCAAAATCAATAAATCTATGTTTTGTTTTCATTCTGGTGTCTGTGCGATTTATTCCTGAAATTTTCTTTCCAGTAACATATTGTGCCTGAGAATAGCTTTTCATATGAAGTTTATCTATCTGAACTGGTAGTGTCAACAGTTATGGAAATTTAAAATCTGAGACTTTGAAAAAAAGTGGAGAAGTGCGGAACACTTCTCCATTTTTTGCACAATTTTAGCGTCAATCCATATGTTTTGTCAAAATGAAGTCATTGATATCAAATTTATGCAGGGTGTGGATAAAGTTTTACACCAAACGGTACCACGTCCAAATGATTTGAGATATAAATTTGAAATTTGAAAAAGCAATAAACAAATGGGATACCATTTGTTTATTGCTTTGAGCTTTTGTGAAACACATCCATCTTGTATTTTTTTTTTAAATAGCAAGGTTGTTGGTATTGGAATCATTTGAAAGATAATTGTTTTAGAAAAACAGTAGGGTATAGTTTAATAAAAAATAATAACAAAATCGTTTGTAAACTGACTGCACATAAACTAACAATTCAAAGTTATAGAACACATATTTTTGAGAAATATCACAATAAATGTTGAAACTGTTGCCAGTTTATTTCTTGGTATTAGTGAAGTGTGTTAATAAGAGTCTCTAAGGAATGCTGGAGGTGTTCTGCAGAAATGTTGGCTATCACAGTCCTAATTTTAGCTTCCAGATCACCTATTGTTGATGGTCTGCTTGCATACACAACACTGTTTAAATATCCCCTAAAAATCCATTAGTGTGATGTCTGGAGATCGAGGAGGCCATTTAATCTGTCCTCTTCGGCCAATCCATTGTTCTGGAAAACTTCTGTTCAAATACTCTCGAACTTGCGGACCAAAGTGTGCTGAGGTACCATCTTGTTGGAACTTGATGTATGGATGCACAGTGTGTTGGTTTGTTGGATTCTGCTTAATCATTTTTCAACAAACTAGACGACTGTATTACTCCTAATTTAGGATGTAAATATATAAATATGCCAAAGAAATTTTTCAAGGAAAAAAACGTCTCCGAGACGGGACTCGAACCCGTGTCTTCCGCTATCCGGGCGGATGTTCTGATCGCTGAACCACTCGGGACCTCCCGGCTCTTTGCAAATTTTGTTCCTTGAAATGATCGCACCTATAGCCGGATACGTGTTACACAAAGTTGTTTTCAACTATTAGAAACACGGGGCAATGTTCGTTCACTGAACATCGGATTTTAATGTGTAAACTGGATTAAATACTCAACAAACTAGACGACTGTATTACTCCTACAGGATGTAAATATATAAATATACCAAAGAATTTTTTCAAGAAAAAAAACGTCTCCGAGACGGGACTCGAACCCGTGCCTTCCGCTATCCGGGCGGATGTTCTGACCGCTGAACCACTTGAGAAATAAGAACAAACAGAGGCAGCGATCTCTTTTCAGCGATTCTCTCACCCTGTTCGTGTACTTCCTTTCTTGGTTCTTGTGACGTCATCCGTATGTGATTTCCCATCGTCTAGGTGTGCTCTATCTCTCCTGAAAGTTTGTAACCACTGTGCTGAAACACCCTGTATACCAAAGAATTTTTTTGAGGAAAAAATTGTTTAGAACTAAATCTTATTTTATATTAAGTGAAGTGATTTACCAATTATTTCTAAAAATACTGATAATCAGATTACAAAAACCATTTCTGCTTAGTTCAATTTGTTTTAGTTGGTTAAGTTCTTTAGTCACGATTTGTGTGAGGTATAACAGCCCAAAAAGAAGACCTTGTTTTAGTGTAATCGTCGCTATTGTTTAGAGTTGTTAATTTATTGTTCATAATTATTTTCTAATAGACAACCTTACTGTTTTTCTAAAACAAGTATCAAATGAAA
Source organism: Diorygopyx duplodentatus (assembly GCA_033557515.1). Taxonomy (NCBI): domain Eukaryota; kingdom Metazoa; phylum Arthropoda; class Insecta; order Coleoptera; family Scarabaeidae; genus Diorygopyx; species Diorygopyx duplodentatus. The sequence continues at coordinate 8,783 of JAWQRJ010002499.1, read as the reverse complement.
CCACCATACTTTGCCATTTAAAAAAAATTGTCATTTACAAAAAATAAGAAAAACATTTTTTTTCACCTTTCGACTATTAAGACTGATGATGGTCTATGGACTGAAACCGGTATCTTAGTAAATTAAATAAATAAAGCAAATAAAAGAAGTTTAAAATTCCGTCTTTCTAATTTAAAAAAAATGCCAGATAGCGGGGTTTCACAAACGCTCGAAGCAATAAACAAATGAAATTTCTGTTAAAAAATGGGTTTTTATAAACAATTTAACATTATCAAATTTCAAATTTATACCTCAAACCGTTTGGATGTCATACCGCTTTGTGCAATACTTTATTCGCATCCTGTGTGTGTTGACCCGAAAATTGTTTGAAAGTTTAAAAACCCGAGAAACTTTGAGTCTCTGGCAGTTCAAGGCCTGAAATTTTGAAGCCTCATAATTTATCTTACTTTAGTCTCATGATTTTGTACAAATTTGCCGTTGCAATTTTGGCATCACAAAAAAAGTAATCACACCATCGAAATCCATTGTAGGTATGTGTAACCTGTATTCAGATTATACTTATCACAATATTTTCCAACAAATAGTTTTACAAAATAGAATAGCATGAGGCATACCGCAGAAAAAAAAATCGGATCGAAAAATTAAACAATAACTAAAGTTTAAAAACGTTACTATTTATTAATGTAATTTTTTAGTTTTATTTTGAAAGAATTTATTTAATTTAATTTTTGCTTACGGAAAATTGTGTGTTAAAAACGATTTTTGAATTTTGCAATGAATTGCGCGCCTTTGCGCGAAATAAGTATGTAATGCCAATTTATTACCAATTTATTACATTTTCTCGTAATTTGCATCTGTTTTTTTAAAATTCGTAAGTTTGAAAAGTTGTAATAACAAATATGCAGAAAGTAAACTCTGTGGTTTCATAAAGAAAACCGATCATTGCCAGTAATGGAAAGTATTTTTTAAAAATAAATCTATTGTTTTTGTCATAACTCTCAATAGTGGCGAAATTTTCAAGAGAATATTATGGAAATCATTTTTGTGGTTACAAAAATATATAGCAATCCACAGCAACCACTACAGCTTCCCTTCACCCTTATCTCTGCTTTCAAAATAGAAGAAAAGGTGAAATTCCTGTTGTATAAAATCATGTAATCATGCAAAAAGTATTGTGCGTATTAATGTGCGTGATCAGTAAGCATATTATTGCACATCAAGAAAATGTAGTAGAAAATAGGACCCGAAAAGTCCAGTGTTCCTGATTTTGAAATATCCGTATATAGGTATACCGATCAGTTATGATAATATATTGTTTGGGGTTTGTCAGGATTCAATGTAATAAAACTGAAGGCTTATCATGTTGACTTTATGAATATTGAATTATTTAAGACTATTTTAATTGAGCTTGCCCGAGCTTGCCCGTTTTGGCAGCGCCATCGTGTGGTCAAAGGTAAAACTAACAGACCGAGCTAGCTTTTATATCTGTAAATTGATTTAACTGAAAGTTCACACCTAAATGGATTCCCCCTTTGATCTGTTAATCCTGCAAATAATAGCAACATTGCGTGGATTTTAAGACACCGGCTTATGAGCAAATAAACAAATCAACAAGAATAGCTCGTTTAATTTGTAAAATTACTTGCCTTTATGATTTACTAAAAATGTTAAAACTTCTCATCTCTTGTAGAAATCGGATAATTAGCTGAAGAGAAAATTTGGCAGACAGCACACAATTGACACGTGTACATTCGTTATTTCAAGAAACTGAATCGTTGCGGTGGAAGCCATAGAAATAAATTAATCGCAACCTTATTATCAACATGAGACAAAAACAAATGAATGAGGCAGAAACAAAAACAAATGAGTGAGACAGAAACAAATGAAAACTGGAGGAAATTTGTTTGATTTTAGTTTTTTTAGCTCTAACAAATATAATTTGTCATGCAAATTAACCTCCAACCTACATCCTAAATGGTATAACCTCCGATGATACATTATTTTTTATAATTATAGGATTTTATTTTATTGTATGCTGCAATAATTATAACAAAACTGTATTGTACTAAACGATATGGTGTAATGCTCATGAGTTTAGTTTCTTTTAATTCTAAAGTGGTGACACTAATTACATTTATAGTATATTTAAGAAAAGTTAGTATTAATAAAGAAGAAAGGATATTAATACAATAAAAATATCGTAACGTATAGACTGGTCGTACTTGCAAGCAGATTTGCAACTTTGTGGAGTAATTTACTAATGTGTTCAACCACTCATGCTTTCAAGCTTATCTTTACTGACGCTAGCTGACCTCTGACTTTCCACTTATTCACAAGCAAATCGCGAATATTAATAGTTACCATAAAGCCTACGGGTATAGCGCATTGTACATTTACTTATTTATGGTCAGCTTCTCTCGTAAATCCTTGTCTTTGGAGAGCTTGCAGAGTTTGTCTTGCTTAGTAACAAGGGTCATAAAACGTAAATCTGATAATATTCACTTGAAATGTAAAACTAACTAATGTAAAACTAGACTGTATAATCAATAAGGTCTTTGATCTAACTGTTTGTTCATCTACTGATTTTTTAAGGAAAGGGGGAAGTAACGAAAAAGGATCGCATGATGTGCAGAAATTGCATGATCGCAAAGATTCCGTCCCCCAAATGTATTGAAATGCTACTACTATAGTAATAAAAGTGGAAAAAAAATATTGTCGTAAAGAAGGGATGTCTAGGAGCGTTGGACACGCGAGGTTTTCGATCGTGGATATAGGTCAAATTTTGAATAATGATAGCTGGATTAACTTAGTTTCTTTCGTCTTTTGTTCATTAATATTCATGTATGGTATTCATCGTTTGAAGGTGAGGCTAATACAATCGTCATTAATCAATTGAAGGATATTTAAATTATGATTTCAATATTCGAATGTAATAGTATAACGATAGTTGATGTAAGTAAAGGATTTTTAAACTATGTGATTGAACTTCAATGTGATGATCTTTTCCTGAAAATTAAGGCATTTGAAACATTTAATCCTGCAGTGAAGTTATTTTTGTTATCAAATGTACCTACACGCCAAGCAATAAAATAAATTTAGTACTAGATTTGAAAAAATAGCATTATTCTTTTAGATCAAAGGTCGATAATTTATGAAGAATAAACTTCATTAGGCCTGATTGCATAAAACATTGTTAACTTCGTGTCACGTTGCTAAGCAATCTGAATTCACATTTGAAAATTCAAAATTCTCTAACCTGATTGGCTAATCGCATTGTTAACTTTGTGATTTCACTGTTAGAAACCACAAGATGGAAACCATTTTATTTATTCACTTATGGAGGACAGAAATTGAATTTTTTCCTGCAGAGATTGAATTGCAAAATTTAAAATGAGGTAAAAGTTTAATAAGTATTTTTTGTAAATAACTCACATTCATACGAAAATAAACAGTTAAATAAATGATTATATGACGAATGAATAAAACGTTAACCTTAACGCTCACGGCATAAAGTAGTGAACCTTTTAACCTAAATACCGAGTAAATTTTTTAAATCGTGCTTGTTATTTCAAGTTGGTTAATTGTGAATGTTGGGAATTGTGAAAATATTTCGAATTTAATTTTTTTTAGTTTGAAATTAATTATAATAATTTAAAATTTATAATATTAATATGTAGTTTAAAATTTAGGTGAAAATTTTATTCTTTACTTATTATTAATTTACTTATGATGCTCAAGTCGTACCAATAGTGGACAGTAATTTTACTTTTGATAACTAAACGCAGTGCAAAACAATTGTGAATTTACTATACAATTTTATATTAAAAAATAATCATTCGTAAAGTGTTTGCAAATTGAATATATAATTTAATTTTTAAAGAAATTATATTGTAGCCTTGCAAGTTATTATGATAAAACTGTAATAACTTAAAGAGCAAGCTTTACATTGTCAAACTTACTGTCATAAAATATAATTTAGGTAACACATTCCTTATGGAACATTTAATATTACATTTCATTCTTATTTTTTCTAGATGGATGCAACAATATAAGTGTATTAAAATGATCAAAATATTCAAACAACATACTTTAAAGAAAACTATTTTTAATAGAAATTAATAGGCTAGTACTATTAATAGAAATAAATAAGGACTAGCGAGCATTTTAAATTGCCTTTACGTGTTTATCAGACATATACCGGGTGACACAGGAGCCACAGATATTATTTTGAAATTTGACTCAATACATCATAGTCATTTTTTGGCCACAACTTTTTTAGTACACATAGAGTACATAGAGTACACATAATACACGTCACCATTTTAATTTATCGCTTTTATCACCTTTTATTGAAAATCCAAAATGTTTATTTGTTTTAAATGCTCATAACTCAACAATAAACCACTCCAAGGAAGAACCGAAATTAAACTTTGCTTATTTGGAAATTAGATTTGGCGTGTTTTTCTCAAAATTTGTACTTACTGAAATGCTGTTTTATTTTTAGAAAAATCGTTTTCTGAACTTTGAGTCCAGTAAGATCATTCAAAATGCAGGAAAAGGAAGATAATTTTTTTTTTGCATGACTGGTTTCATGAAGTCAGCAAATTAGACAAAGGGCTGTAAAATTATACAGTTCTTTAAAGTTTGCGACTTTTAGGTTTAAGTCGCCCCTAAAAAATATTTTCGTGTTCCTATATCAATAATTATCTTATGAAAGTGAAGGAAAGTGTTTTTTTTTATTTCGTGAAGATTCAAATAGAGAAATAATATAATTAAATAGAGGAATAATAAAAGAAGGATAATAAAATATATAAACAAATAAATGTTAGGGCACAATAGAGGAAAATGGTGCAATTAAAAATAATATCTAATTACGATCTTTGAGAGAACTGAATTTTAGAGGGAACTGTATTTTTCGTATGACACCGCATCTTTTAGGGCCTTAAAAATTCTTCAGTGCTTAGTAACTGCAGAAAAAGAAAAATATTTTGCTTTCCTTCTTAGAGACTAGAAGGCAAATACATATTTGGTTTAGCTCAGTCTCATGTTTATTAAGTTTACATCCTTGGCCTTACATTGCAAATTACAAGTTTTGTAACCCTAAAAAACATGATAAAATAAATTTTCATAAAAACATGATATACATCTAACTCTTGACATATTTAAGCTGCAATTTTGAATTTTTGGCTTTGTCCCCACTTTCATCCAATTCTGAGAGTTTTGAAATTTCCAGTCTGTCAGAATGCATTTTGTGCATTTTTTTTTACCTATTTTCACAATCTTTGCTGTAAGTTCAGCTTTTATATTCTCAAGATTAATAGCAAAAATGAATTAATTTCACCAAATTTTTGACATATATTCGTCACTTTAGAAATGAATTTAGTTTATAGATCTAACTGAGAATAAATTGCAACATTTAGAAAATTAAACAGTGCAAAAATATCTTCTTCTTTGGGCATTGTCATAATTTACTAAAAAAGAGAATTTCGCCAATTTTTGAGATCTCTTAAATTCACATTGACCATATTGTTCTGAATCGTTTGCATCGAGCTCCTATACTGACTTTGCTTTATAATAAAGTGATTATGAAACCTAAATTGAATTCCAAAACATTTCTATATTTTCAGTTATCTTTGAAAATGTCACAAAATATATTTTTTTACATTTCAAAGAGTTTTGAAATGATAAAAATACGTTTCCAGACCGAAAATACACCGATTATTGCCACCTAATTAAATATTCTATATCGTATTAAGCGATATCTCATATCGGACAATAACACCTCTTAAATATTAATAAATAAAGTTCTGAAAACAGTTCTTTCAAGAGCCACATCATCAAATACTCTTTATAACGCTAACTTCAGGGAATTGGTAACGTCATCAGATACGTGACAGTAGGTTGTTAAAGTTTGTTAGCGCTGAAAACGAGTCATATACGCGCAACAAGTTAACGCAAATTATCGCGTAGCTAACAGAGTGTAAGTGGAAAACCGCTGGGTTTCTAATTGGCAAAAAGAAATGTTTGGCTTTGTTACCCAACAAATCCATCTAAGTCACCATTACCACAAAAATGGTGTGAAAGACAAGTTGTATTTATCAGTCTAACAAATGATGTGTCAGGAAGTATGTGCCTTGTACCCATAACAACGAGGAGCACGTACATGAAACATAGTACCACATATTGCGTTTCTTTATATCCAGAAGAGTAATTGTCGCAATACTTAAAAACGTTAACGCTGATAGTCGTGATACACGACACCGTCGTGCAATGTTATGCACCAAGAAGCACAGTAAATTTGATCATATTTCAATCTATATGTACTGAAGTTTATTCTACATTCTTGCCGCACTATGACAACTAGTTGGCATAGCAATACAGACCACTATAGTTGACTGAGATCTCTACCTACTAAATAATTTGGAAGACATAATAGGAGAATTAGAAGATTGGGTAGGCGTGTCAACTGAAGAAATGGAACAGAAGGGAATGGAGGGGATGGGTTGAAAGGACACCACAGCTGACGTGGTAAGGTATAAGGGCCAAGTTAAAGAAAAAGAAGAAGTAAGTTCAAATTTAATTAGAAGAATAAAAGTAAAAAGTGCTACTTATAAAATCGAAATACTGTATCGCTTTTTCAAACATAATTTCAGAGGTAAGGTTTTTTCAAACATAACATTTTAATAATCTTTCTTTTCCGCACGCGACCCTCTCCCCCATTTCGTAAAAAAATAGGGCTGAGATAAAATTTACAAGTGAATACTGTATTAGTATATACATAATATTGTATTATCAAAAATATGTAACAATTCCCCAGTAAACCGAGGAATTAGTTAATAAAATGTGTCGGATTTCAACTATATCCGCAGATTACTAAATTATTTAGACAGATGTGCCAGTCTGTACAGAGTTTTGATGTTCAAGCCACCGCTTCGATGACCTTGAAATCCAAATTGGTTGTGCACTATTTGTTGGTCGCATACGTGCCAGTAGTGAAATGCTTCAAAAAATATTGGCCAAGTTAATTGAGCTTGCAGGGAAATGTTGCCAACTGTATTACTGGCTCCGTTGTTAGTTTGCATAGTACACAATAAGCACAAAATTATGAAAGAAGTTCTAAAGGGAAACTGTAGGAAATGTATAAGAAGACAGTTTTCGCTAATGTTGTGCTATTAACTTACCTACATTTTGTAGAAACCTCCCATGTAAGAGCAACGATATAATCAGATATAATTGTTTAGGACTCATTTCTAGAATTTAGCTTCAAATTAATGAGTTAAAATGTTCAAACAAAATATTTGCTCTTCGCCGTATCAGGGACCCCCAAAATCTAATTGTAAAATCTACTATGTCGATTGGAAAAATAATGATGAACACATTAAATACTTAGGCGTATATGTAGATATACGATCGAAACATGTATTTTTAAAAGGAAAAATCTTTTTATTAACAGTTTACTTTTTATTAACAAAATTATTTCTGTTTATTATTACTCTTTATTAACGAAATTATTAAACGTTCATTAAAATCGTCTATCACTCAAAACAATGTTTTTATAATTTGAAAAACTTCTTTCGACATCAACACTGGTTATAGGTGCATATTTAAATTCGAAATGTAAACTATCAATGGTGTCCAATCAAGAATTCTAATTTATTTAGAAAGAAATGGAGAACGATTTGATCACTTTCTTTAGTAATTTGTCTTAGATTACCAAAAAATAAGCTAGAATCATAAGTACATTATGTTGTCAAGAACTAAACATGTGAAATATCTTGACAACTCGATTTCCAAATGATACATGCATTGATTTTTCACCCTAAATATGAAATCAACCAACCCAACTTACTAATGGCAAAATTGATAATTAATTGGTAGGCAACTCAATTTACAACAAATGAATGTATTGTCAGAAAATGATACATTTTAGATATAGGGAAACCTAATACGTAGATTTTAATTCTACATTCCATAAGTTAAAAAAATTTGTCATCAAAAGTTTCAAAATTCAATTTTGTAGAGAACGTACGTAAGAATGTCCCGCCTGGTATATTTCTGAAAAGTTCAATGCCTCAACTAATGGTTAATGAAGTATGAATATTATCGCATAAGTCTAATTATGAAAATTCGATTTTTCAAAATGATGCTGCGGTTGCATAATTTTTGCGAAAAATTCAATATCTCGAAAACGGTTAAGTTTAGGCCTGGCAAACGTATTACAAAAGTTGTTGAAAACTAAATATTGATTAAGAAAATAAAATAAAATTGGGGTTATTCCATTTAAATTAACAAATCTGATGTCAAGTTCCGGTATAACCGGAACCGCCAGCTTATTGAAAATATTTTTATCTTTTAGTTCCCTTCCTAATTGAACTTTGACAATGTACACTTTTGCATTCAGATAATAATTATTTTCCAGTATACTAACATAATTCCCAGTATAATAATAATAATATTCCCTAACTTCCCTAAATTCCATAACTTAATTATACCTTTTAAAAAGATATTGTCAGCTAAAATATAGAAAATTTTAGATTAAACATTGTTGTTTCTTCCACCCCGCTTGCTGTATCGAAATCCAATTGGAAAAGTTTGAAAACTGCTTTGGAAACTGCAGAAGCTTCTTAAATCTAATATTTACAAATTTCGTAACTTCGATGGACGATAAAGTAGACGAAATACATCGACAGTTCCTAATAGATAAACAAAGAGCAGTTAATTCTCTGTAAGAAATCGTGTAGAGTATATTTTTAAATTGAACAATTTAAGAGGAAAACAAGAGA
>JAWQRJ010002498.1:0-13427 GCA_033557515.1 Diorygopyx duplodentatus | reverse complement strand
TTGCTATTACATACGTTCTTTTCCTTTTTTATGTGTAGCATTTCCAGGATGAGTCTCTTTTTGTTGTTCTTCTCTCGCTCAACAATGTTTGCACTTTCGTCAGACCTTGTCGGTCTCTTAGTTTTGGTAGCACCATCGTGAAATGTAAAACTAACAGACCGAGCTAGCAATTAAACGATTAAACTATCGTCATAGCTGCGTCCGGCAATATCTCTTTCGCTGCCTGCCGATAGATCCCGCCAGTCATTTATTTACGATATAAAATGAATTTAGTAAAAGTCGAGACATACCTCAATCGATTCCTGGCAGCGGATTATTGAAATCCTGGAAATATCGGCCGGCAACTCAAAGCCATCATCCCGGTCTGAGGAATACACATACAAGAATTCCTCGTTTAAGAATATAGGATTATACATTACTTTTTTGTTTCAGATGAAGAATGTAAAAGAAGATGTAAACACATTACAGATTCTTACAACCGTTTTAAATGGAAAAGAAAATTAGGCACACGTTCAGCTACAAAATCCAAACGTTGTGGGACTTTTTTGAAAGATTGGGATTCCTAGAGCAAGTGACAGTGGAAAGAAATACTGAAAGCAGTATAAATTCAGATAAAAAAAATGTCACAATCGTTTACTTCAGTTCTTGATCAACAATTGGGCCTAAGACGTAACAAAAAAAAAGACGGGACCAGCACCTACAGGAAGGTAGGTCGACATGTACACCTGTGTCTACGGCTATAATAACCACATTGTCTCCTATACGTGCTGCTTCCACTTTTGCACCAGATCAGATCAATCAACGAATTTGTCAGTTCAGCAAGCGACACAGTTCATACTACACAGAAAATTTGCGTAAAGATTACCGTACTGTATTCTCTAATAGTCTACCTGAATGAACGTCAATAAAACATAATTGTTAACCAACTTTTAATACCTTAGCCTCTAGTTTTACCTTAGCCTCTAATCTTCTTCTATAAAACTTAATGCCTGAATTTTTCTTCGACTCTTTCTTTGCCTTTTACCATTTAAGTAATATAACATAATGTCATCCTCTTCCTTTTCAAGCAATTTTTATAGTAGGCGCTTTGATGCGTATAAACTTGGACACAATCATATTTAACCAAACCAAAATCGTAGCTCGCGAATCCCACTATTATGCCAGAAAAATCCTATGAGCAATAGAAATCCATAAACATCGTAAGAAGCTCAACAGAGATACAGGGTTCCCCTTCCATCGCACTTCGAAATCCGTCACCAACCTGACCTGTTTCGTTAACGACCAATCAGCGACCCGGTTGCTTTAACTATGTATACAGGGTGTCCGGTAGGTAGATGTAGATATTTTAAGGAACGTTAAGGGGGTTCGTTGTGAATATTCTGGACCACATAGCTTATCTGCAAAGTGTCATGGTTTCAGAGATATTGGCAACATTGTGTTTTTTTAAAATATAACACCCTGTATATTATTACATTTTTGGATTCCTTATGGAATTTATAGTTCATTTTATTAAACATACATATGTCCCAAGTCGCACCGTTTAGAAGGTATTTCTAAAATAGATTCTCTCACCTAATCCCCCCGATTACGTGAGAGAATGACCTAATTCTAAGTATTTGTGTAATAAAACAATAAAAATACGGTTAGGTGAGAGAATTGGATGTTGGCAAAATTGAGTTTAAGCCCCTTAATTAAGAGTCTGTGCGGTTGGAGGTCAAATAAAACACAGTTTGTGTCTTTTAGCGCACTTATTTTTATTGTTTTATTACACAAATACTTAGAATTAGATCATTCTCTCACCTAATCCCCCGATCTATTTTAGAAATAACTTCTAAACGGTGCGACTTAGGACGTATGTATGTTTAATAAAATGGACCATAAATTCCATAAGGAACCCAAAAATGTAACAAATACAGGGTGTTATATTTTAAAAAAACAGCGTTGCCAATATCTCTCAAACCATGACACATTGCACATAAGCATATGTGGTCCAGAATATTCACAACGAACCCTCTTAACGTTCCTTAAAATATCTTCATCTACCTACCGGACATCCTGTATAGCCAGACGTGTTCAGTATAATTATTTATTTAATGCTTCTAACACGAAATAAAACTAATTAATATTTGTTTTGTTAATTATTTATAATATTTACATTTATCGTGCAATTCTTACAAGTATTGAACATTGGAAGATTATTAGTAGCAATAGTAGCAGTAGTTGGTAATGAACTCTAGTACTACCATTATTCTCTGTATTGAAAGTTCTACTTGCAACGTGAATTTTATTTTGAATGGATTCATTAATATATCCCTTAGCAACACTCAATGATTTCCACCCTCCGTGTCTTTTTAAGCTGGTTATATCTGCACCAGTATCAACTAAAATTGTTGCGGAGGCTCGACGGAAACAATGCCCTGTATACTCTTTTGCGACTGGCAAATTTAAATAAGAAGCCACAATTTGCGGCATTTTACCAAACCGATGTACGCCAACTAGTACTTGTTTAAAGCCTTTACCATTTTGCAATTTGTAAAAAAATCTTAAATTATTAAAATCCTTTGATCGAAAGGTGGTATATTATTTTTCTAAATACGTTTCATTAACAATAAACAAACGAGGTTTATTTGTCTTTGTATCAGGGATTTTATAATATTATTTATATTTTAGATATATATAGGGATTATATAATAACGACATATTCTGAATATGATTCGGCTTTCTTAGCTTGACGATAATCATTTTCGTATTTCTCCCTAGATTTCTGTGGAAGCAAATCTGGCCGCGTCCCAGATATCGAAATTTCACTATCTCTATCCATTTTTTTAAATTACGGTGAGTATAATACAAACGTTATAACTTTGAAATTAGATATGACGTTTGTCAAAAAAAATACTCCTAATTAAACAAGCAATTTGTTCAAATTTGAACAAAAATACTTTAGTGGTTTAATTAATTACATCCAATCTTTGAGTAAATTTTCCTTTGTGATTTTGACTCAATATTTACACAATAAAAATCCGATGTTTACTCGACGAAGATTTACCTCGTGTTTCCAGTTTCGGAAAACAGGTTTGCGTAGACGCGCACCGGCAATAACAGGTGTAATCGTAGAATCGGAGAAATTTTAAAGAGGCGGGGAGTGTTCCCGAATAGCCCAATTGGTTAGAGTTAGAGCGTCCGCCTGGAAAGCGGGAGACACGGGTTCGAATCCCGTCTCGGCGACGTTTTTTTCTTTGAACAAAAATACTTTGGTGGTTATTTAATTAATTACATCCAATCTTGGAGTAAATCTTCCTTTGTTGTTGTGGAAGTAACTCTACCAAGCTGTTTTTATGAAATATAATGCCTCTAACACATTGATACTTTTCAAAAGGTCAGATGCAGATTTGCTGCCCTCTATTATTAATACAATATGCTTCAAAATTAGACTGCGATAATAAAATTGGAAATTATGAATGATCCCTTGGTCTAAGGGCTGACATATTGAAGTTGTATTAGATGGTAGGAAAATAATTTTTACATGTTTACCGGTAATTCGTGAGGATGGGATGACTTATTATCTAAAAATAAAGTTCCTCTTTTGAATGCCCATTTTTCGATCTAATTGCAACAACCATTCTGTCATAATTCCTCGCGTCATCCAGGCCTTTTTATTTGATATCCAAGTTACTGGTAAGTCAGCAACAGCAACATTTTCAAATGCCGGTGGGCCGATTTTCCAATCACTAACAACACTTCTTTACGTGCTGCCATGTCCACTCAAAACAAAATTGTAAGTCGCTCTTTAGACAACTTTCCACCTGTACACTTTTCAGAATTGAAAGCTAAGCTTTTATCAGGTATTGCACGGAAGAGAAGTCAAGTCGGCTTTTGTCAGCATTATACGCATCTGGTTTGTAGCCAAGGAACAAGGATAGCGGCATCTTTTTCATAAACTGATCCACATCTTCTTGAATTCATTTAAAACTAATGGGACCTTCACTAATGGTCCTGATATAGGAATGTTTCGACTTCCAACTCTTGCATACCATTCCATTATATCTTCTTTATTTTTCGCTATTTCTGCAGCTTGTATTTTTCCTATATTAAACCCTACTGCTAGTGCACGAACTCATAACTTGTCTCTATCGAAAACATTCACCACTTCTATTTTTTCTTTCAAAGTCAGCAACCTTTTTGTCGGAGCCATTTTAATCAATACAGCCACTTAATATAAACCCGTTTTCGTTTGATTACAAGCAATAACTGCAATAAAATCGAAGTTTTGTTGACTATCAAAATGCATATAAAACGGGGGAACAACCGAATGAATTTTTACACACTGAGGAATTGAATGTTCGCGTTCAGTCATAGGAGCATCCGTTTATCAGAACGTATTTCTTATAGAATATTATAGGAAGGAATTTGGGACCAGGAAATTTGTCCGTTTCAGAGAGATGTCCGCTTGTTAGAGCTGTTAAAGCAAGGAGAGCTTTCACTGTATTGGAAACTCAGTTTGGCAACTGTAGAACTGTATTATATTTAAGCGACTTAAACTGCAATATTAATTAAGCTCAATTTTCCAAAATCGAAACCAGAACACTGTTTACTAAGTTTGCTATACTTCCATAGAAGTAGCATTTTTCATTAAAATAAAAACAAACAAAAATAAAATGACTGTTAAATTAATGAATTTGTTGACAGCCATTTTGATTTTTTTTAAATTTGGTGATCAGCCCCTTAACACGTTGACTGTCGCAAATATATAGAACAAAAGGAGAGCAATAGACAATGGCGGGTTATCTCGTAGTTGGCAGTCAACGTGTTAATAAGCTACTTACTACCCAGTGAAAGATCAATTTATTTTGAGAGCTCATCCTTGAAATAAAACCAGGAATATTTTATCCTTTAATTTGTAGGTTAACCAGTAAAAAGTGAAATATTAAATTTCATAATTAAGTAAATGTTACTAGTTTTGTGCAATTGAAATCCATATTTGGTCATACCTTTTCTTGTGTACAAAAGATCGGTTTCAATTAAACAAGCCATTATATTATGCCATAATCTTTATAAAGTAATTTACATATGTCCTATGATTACTGATTACGATGAGTAATGAACCATTACGACATAAAATGATTTAAAATGTCAGGTAAAACCAAAGAAAAGTTATGTATAAAGTATTCTAATTTTTATGCAGTTTTTTTTACAGACTTTACAAGCTGAATTAGTAACCGAATTATTACACAAGTTTTTTTGAGCTGATTCATGTATTTTGGATTTCTTTTCGCTGATTTCAAATATAACATTAATTTTCACTCATCAGCTGTAATTTTTGAGATATAATCGAGTGATTTATGTTTCCTATTTCATACAACACTTTTTATCAAAATAATGAAACCACAAATGAAAGGAATTAGTTTAGGAAGCTTCTTTTGTGGGATATTCTTGAATGGACTTTGTTTGGACAGTATCTTTGTAAGTTTTAGCAGTAATTTTCCGTCATATGTATATCCCATCTTCCCTGATAGCGATCTTCCATTGTTTTCATGTTCTGGTGAAATCTTTCGCTTTACTCATATCACATAAATTTTATTATCCAAATTTTCTAGGAAACTGTCCAAGTGGGGCTGTATAAGTAATGAAGTTTTATGCTCACATTACATCGGAAGTCTCTGACATTAATGAGCATGTTTCGCTCATCCTCACTCATGGAATCTATGAAGCCAGGGTCGTTCATAAATTTCAGCTTTCAGTTTTTCTGTACTTCATGCCAGTAATACTTCAAGACACAAAAATAGCAGTCATTAACGTAGTTTATGGGTTCCCTCCAAACCATCGGCACACCAAATTTCAGATTCCTCCTTTTCCCATTAGCCCACTGTCGTAAGTGTTCCATACAAGCTTTGCACACAACGTGCGGAGCCCATGTGTTCATAAATAGTTTTTCTGTTTCTTTAGGGTGTACTCATAATTTGTTTTACTGAAATCCATTCTTCCTTCCCATTTACAAAATACATGGCGCATTGAATTTATTGTATCATGTTGAAAACTCAAAAAATCACATTTAAATGCCAGCAAACACAATTTGAATTCTGTAGGTTGCTATTTTTAACTAACGAAATTGTGGTAACAATTTCTATTACTTGGACTACTTGGAACTTGTAGTATTAACTTTGGAAAGCACTTCTAAAATATTTGTTAAAATAGAAGATCTATTATTTATCACTTTAATTCATACATTAATTTGTGCACTATTTTAACGTGCGTCCTGACACTATTGCGTAGAAAAAAGAAAAATTGAAAAACTGAATTGTAGCACCTTCTTTTATTATGACTAATTATTAATCGTAAATAAAATAATATTCAACTTACTTCATTTTGAATTGTTTCAGGTGGTGGTGGTGGCAGTTACGGTGGTAACCAAGGTGGGGGCGGGGGTGGTTATGGCTCTGGAGGCAGCGGAGGTTATGGAAGTGGGGGTGGGGGTGGCGGCTACGGAGGCGGCGGCGGTGGCTATGGAGGTGGCTCTGGAGGTTATGGAGGTATTAATGGTTCATTAAAAAAAAAATCTCTCCAATACATATTCGTGTTTTATGTTAGGCCGTGGAGGTGGAGGCGGCGGTGGCGATTATGGAGGTAGGGAAGACAGACGAGGTGGTGGAGGCGGCGGAGGTTATGGGTAAGTTATCGCAATTTTTATTATTTACCGAAAATCATCAACAAAGACCATAGTTTTCACAACCGTAAGAGATACATTTTTTTTTAAAACAAAAACGACGGTTATGAACTCTAGTTACTTCACATGTATCTAAAGGTGTTACTTTGTGATGCCAGATTGAAGGTATCATGCATTGCATAAACATGTTGAAGTATTGTTTACTTTTATAACAAACTTTTTTTTTTAATTGATATAAATTTAATCGTGATGGTGTTAAATCTTTTCAGAAGGATTGAGTAACTAATTTTTTTTTCTATAACTGTTATGACTTGACTATGAAAGGTACACTAAGGTTTTAAAAGGGTTTTCTTTTGACGACACGTCAAAAGGTATTGGCAAGTTAAAGGTTTATTTAAACTCTGGTAAATGGTACAGGTATTACGAATTACAATTTAAGACGTACCTACGAAGGTTTACAAAGTAAAGTGTTTCTTTTTTCTGTAAAAACGGGTATGGACGTGATGACGAAGCGTTTTCTACAATTACTTTGACCTGACTAACTAACGAGACATAAACTGACTTTGCATCTTTTGAAATAAAGCCTGGGAATTTAAAAAAAAAAAACCTAACCCATGATTCAAAATTGGTTTTTTGATATTTTGCAAAGAAATCCTTTCGGTGTCTTTGTGTTAGTATTAAAGCGGACCGGACGGACGAAAACTTGTTTGCAGCAGAAGAACTTTTGACTTGACTATGCGGTACAAAGTGTTCGCCAACAAGAAGTTGGCCCTGTGTTGGCACCCCTCGAAGTCTGCGTCTACTGATCATTTCCTTCTGTTTTAGCGGTGGCGGAAGGGGTGGTTATAACAAAGGTAAAAGCACCGGATCAAAGCTGACTGGTGCATTTTTCACTACACACTTTATTTATTTGGTATTATTGTTGTGAAAGAGCCTCCTCTCAAAGTTTTTGCGTTTAGGCATATGTGGTTAAATTACTTCAAGGGACTCCCACATCTTTTGTTACTATTGTGTAAAAAAAATCTGTAAAGTATGATTCAATTAGTTCCATGCTCATATTTTTATTATATTCACAGCGCGAATATAATAAATTAAGTAGCTTAACAGTACAGTGCATTCTCGATAATCCGCAGTAATTAATACGGACCCAATTCGGATTGCTGAAAAATGCGGATTACCGAATTTTAAAAAAATCTTACAAACGTTCATAACAAAAGAACATTTATTAACTTATATTGTTATGTTTTTATTATACATACATGTACAAATAAATACATATATACATATGTTCTGTATAACAAAACTAAAAGAAAATGAAGTTACAAATTTACCTGAAAAAATATGCATAATAAAATATTACTCACTTTATAATTTTTTGCCGCTTCTTTTTAATATCAGAGGTAAATTTAATATTCGGTGTAACGCGGTTTTCGGATAATCAAGGATACGGATTAGCGAAAATGCACTGTATTTTGATCAGAAATAGTATTGAGTAAAAAAATACGGAACTAATTCAATCATAATTGTCTGCTTAATCAGTTATTCATAGCTGGTTTTTAAAAAAGAAAGAAAAAAAATTCTTTGCTTCAATCTTCTTTGCATTTAGTGAAGGAAAGATTGAATCATTGGATACGTTTAGTGGTTTAGTTTCTAATGAAGCAGTGAAGTTACAGTTAAGGATGGAAGGCTCTTTCATTTTTCTACAATGTTAGTATGTGTGATTGCGTTATATTGCTTGGTTTAAGAAGATTAATAATGTTATGAATATTGGTAACTGCAGTACAACAATTATCAATATACGTATGAGGAACACGTGTGCATTTGAGGAGCAAGTATGCAAAATCTGATCAGTGTACAGATGAACTCTGAGAAATAAATAAATAAGGTTATAGTGACCTGTGATAAGTTACGAGAACAAATGACTATGTACAGTAAAGCAAGTACAGTCTTAATATTCTGTTCTTTCAATAATAAGAAATGATAATGAAAAGCGCATTTATTATTTTATTAATTTATTATAAACTTACCTTCTCTCATTCTTCGGAAATGTATGTTTTATTCCGGACACCTTACCAGAAATCGCACAGACAGGGGGCATGTTCAAAAATAAAACGTTGAGAGCGACTGTCGCAACTTGTGGCAAGCGGCGTAGTAGCGAAGTAGTCGAAATGGTACTGCTAACGCCATCTCTAGTCGAGAACTTTTTTTACTGTAACTATCACGCGAGTTCCATAAGAGTTAGACCCCCTCCCCCCCACCCTGATTATACGTGGTTAGCTACTGACACTAGAACTTTTCTGTGCAGTGTTGCCAAGTCCAGCAGTAACATTTAATTTAATTTCGGTTAATAAAGACGGTGCAAACCACCAAACTTTTTAGCATGTAGCCGTTGTGGTTTCTTCTAAGAGGTTCAAAGCGGACATTGTCTGTCTAAGGTCCTGTAAGTGTGTGATTTTTTTTCTGTACCTGAAAAGTATGTGGCTTTAACTTATGAAATATTGATGTTCTAAAATGTACTCATTTGATGGTACTTTAAATTATTGGTTTATTAAAATTACAAAAATGTTAAAATCAGAATGTCTGCTTTTACATGTTTGCTCCTCGATTGCTATTGGTTATGAAAATGATGGAAAGCGAAAGTAAACTTATAAAGAGGTTTTTATACTTAAAGTATACCGTATAAATGGATGTATTTTGCACATGTTCATTATGAATTAGTGGTGTGCGTTATTCATTTAAATAACGGGTGGAATGAAAATGTAAAAATTTTAAGGAATAAGTTGTTGAAACGATAAAGTGTGTTTAATACATAGAAAGTCATGTAGAGCTTAGAGAAGTTATGTTCAACATGTAGAATATGCCATGAAGATGGTAAAATCTTTAGCAACAAATAAAAATGGTCTAACTTGATACGGCAGAGTGTTAAATGTTGTCTGCCGATGTGCATTGATGGTAATTTGGTCATAATTTATGAATTGGCCATATTTGAACATGTTTTATTTTTACTGCTTCCAAAACTTTGTCACTTTTCTGATTACCATATTTTTTTTTTGAAAAAGTTCATAAATATGCACAATATAGGATACATATACACATATATAATTATGGAAACTGATACTGTTCTAATTTATCAAATATTTGGCTGTTATACTGTTGCTAATTATATTTATTGATCACTATAATAATAAATGTAACCAATGTATTATTAGTTTTGAGAAATTATAATTAGCTTTCAGAATATTTCTCTACTTTGTGATAGAAATTCTTAATCAGTCAAGTTAGTATTATCTTTAGTGCTATAATATAAACTATGGTAGTATGATGGGAGGTACTCGTTGATTAAAATTGTCTATTTCAAATATTGTTACTTGGTTACAAAATACATGTTTGGTATTATAACTTTTACCTTTATTGTCCGCATCAAATTTAACTTATTTTTTTGATGGAACTCCTTGGTATTTTTTATTTATGATAAATAACATTAAAGTTTATAGAGAGGGAATTTTCAATGTTTCATTGTTTCATTTGCAAAAGATCCATAAGATTACTGCGATTAACTTAGGAGTAAAAATATGTTTCACAAGTAATCTCTGTACTTGACGTTGAAATATGTTTGTAAATGAGTATCACGGGAAGCAATTGTTTTGATAAAGGTATAATTTATTCATTATAAAATTATTCGACAAAGACCAGCAACAAATGTGGTTCCAATAAAAAATTGCTTAAACTGGAAGTGTAAAAGGGTTTAGATTTAATGTTTACGTTTATATTACTTTTCCTACTTTTGCTATAAAGTGCGGTTCAGTCGTCTAATCTGCCACGATTTGCAGGATCTGGTGAGATGGTTGTGCAAGAAGATACAGTTTTCGTATCTGGCATGGATTCAGACGCAAACGAAGAAGAAATAGCCGACTATTTTGGTTCTATTGGTGTAATTAAGGTGAGGACAATGTTAACCGTAACTAGACTCAATAATCTTTCTTGTTATTCACATCGTTTGGCTGTGTTTTTAGTTTGTGAATCTTTCTTTGTTGCGGATTGCACTCTGTGCTTGAATAATTTCGGGTTCAAGTTCAATTTTGAAATTCCGCTATAGAACGTGCAGATTTCCTATTCCTAATGGGCATTAGTCATTTGCAAATTAGATTATACTATCTGCAACATTTTTTCCTCATGAAAAAGAATAATAAGCCACAAAGACAATCAAAGCTTCTTGGATAGCAGCCTTAGGTAGGATTTAAAGGATGATTGCTATGGAGTTAATATCTCATAAGTTTCAATTGTCTTTGTGGCGCTCGAGAACGGCCAATGTTGTTTGAATGTAATGTGGATAAAAGAGCAAACTAAAAAAAAAACATTACGGCAGATCGACAAGAAGACTACTAAGAGGAAGATCTGGCTGTACAAGGACAAGGCAACAGGAGTATCAAAGGGAGAAGCGACAGTCACCTATGATGATCCTAACGCCGCCCGTTCCGCAATCGACTGGTTTGACGGAAAAGACTTCAGAGGAAGAAAGCTAGCGGTAACTATGGCCACAAAGAGAGACAACTGGAGTGGCGGCAGAGGTGGTAGAGGCCGTGGAGGTAGCGGCGGCCCGGGAGGTTATGGCGGCGGAAGGCCAGGAGGCGGTGGTGGCGGAGGACGTGACGGTGGTTAGTTTCCAAATATTATAAACCTGTGTATCCTAGAAGTAACAGGAGTTAAATCTGTTTCTGTAGAATTCTTCACGAAAACCACCTACTCTTTCATTGGTCTTTTTAAGTTCTGTTGGTTCTTGGGCATAGGAAATGTAAAAGCAATTTTTGTATGTGTGCATTTGTTATCCCGTATTATTATTCACATATGCAAAGTTCGATATAGTGAAAAGATAATTTTATCTTGTTGCTGTCAATTAATACCTTATTTAGGAAAACCCAATAAAACAAATATTTTGTCTACAATTTCTTCCTTGAAATTTTATCAGTTTCTATGCACCTGGCTAATGCGTAATTCAAAAACAGTGTGTTTACTACACCGTCAATCTGTGTTAGTAAAGTATGTGTGTTAAGTTTTGTTTGCATGATCTTCACTTGAGAAGTTGACTTTGTTATACTTATTTGTTTGCCTTTAAAGGTATGGGAGGCGGAGGTGGTGGAGGCGGTGGCGGTCGCGACCGCGAATCTCGCGAGGGTGACTGGAGGTGCCCCAACCCCGACTGCGGCAACACCAACTTTGCGTGGAGGAACCAGTGCAACCGTTGCAATGAGTCGAAGCCTGAAGGAGCTGGAGGCGGCGGCGGCGGCGGAGGAGGAGATGACCGCAGAGGCGGCGGTGGAGGCGGCCGTGATCGCAGAGATGGAGGTGGACGCGGGGGTGGCGGAGGCTTCAGGGGAGACAGAGGACGAGGCGACCGCGGTGGCGGCTTTGGTAGGGGCGGACCACGAGGCGGAGGTGGTCGCGGAGGATTTGGCGGTGGCCGTGGCGGAAGGTTTGTATCAATTAGGCTTTTTAAAAAAAAAATTTTTTTTTGGTTGGTCAATATTTTTAGTACACCTCCTTTGTATATTTACCCAACATTATAATGATAACTGACTGAAGTTTTTCATATACTTTGGTTGGTGTATATTTGGGTTATATTAAAAATATCCTCATTAAACGCACCGTGTGCTTAATTTATGTACGTGAGTGTATCCTGTCGGAGGAAACAATATTTTAAATAAGAGATAGGTGTTCTGAGATTAGCCTGCAACATTTTACGTACTAGGAGTTAAAAGTAGACAAAAACTTTCAAGCAAAGAAGGATCCAAAAAATCTTGCTTAATGCTGCTCTAGGGAGTTTTAAGATTCCTTTTTCTGTATAGGGCGAACATTCAGCAGCAACTGTTAATTCCTTGCATCAAAATGTTGCGATTTAACCAAGCTTATCTTGGTCCAAAATCGCTTGGTGGCGATGGTCTTTTTGTACCATCGCCACGAAAATTGGTGGGCAAGGGGTTTTTTAGACGAGGAAGTAATGTTTTATTTTATTTATTTAGGTGTCTGATGTTTTGAAATAAACCCTACCATCGTAAAAGTGGGGTATTATTAGGTTTTTCAACGCTCTAACCTCAATCCCATCTAATATATGGGTGCTGTACTGCAAACCAGTGTTGTTTACATCTGGGAGCTTATTAACGTTTTAATTGATTTTTAAAACTATAAAGTATTTTGAAACATTCTGAAAATTATGATTGTCAGTGATTACTTTAAGAAACTACAGGCTGAACATGTGATAACTCAGTTTGCTGGAAGTAAGACAATTAATTAAATAATTACTCCTACTGCCAGCTCTGTGAATAGATAAGTGTACTGATTCGTTTGTGTCGACTTTAATCGGGTTCTATTAATCGTAAAGGTATGACAATATATGCGCAATGATGGATGAAAACTAAAGGAAATAATTGTGGTATTATTTATTAGAATACAGTAGAATCTCGATACCGTGAATATGATATCCATTACCGGGGGAACTGCGCTCGATACGGGGGTTCCCCCGACCATCGTGCCCAGTATTTCAAATCATCAAGAAAGTAAGGTTTCACTGGATGGCGCTATTGCTGCATTAAATACTGCAATCCAGTGGGCAGAATATGGTGGTGTGGACTTCACAGACCTCATGGTTTTAAAAAGACTAATGCCCGGTTGCACAAAACATCTCCGCAAAGTTAATCGGAGATCAACGAGCCGTTAGCCAATCAGATTGAAGAATTTGAATTTGAATTCTCTAATCTGATTGGCTAACGGC
>JAWQRJ010002497.1:0-13430 GCA_033557515.1 Diorygopyx duplodentatus | reverse complement strand
ATCACATTCACTGTCAATAAACGTTAGAAGTCTTTTAATAAAAAAATTCGGTAAATCAATTTGAAATTCTGAATTATTCCTTGATCCGAGGGCTGACAATGCGAAGTGATGTTTGGCGGCACGAAGATTAGTTTAACATTTTCTAATGGTACTTTAGAATGTGACGTGGCGTTATCCAAGTAAAGAAGCACTTTTCTATTTTGTTTTTTCATTTTATTGTCAAATTTATGTAGCCATCTTGTCATAATGTCCGTTGTCATCCATGCCTTTTTGTTAGAAACTAATTCTAAGGGTAATTTGTGAACATGATTACCCTTAAAACAACGAGGATTTTTACTTTTTCCAATTATTAATTGGCCTTCTTTCTCACCTTCCATATTTGCACACAGTAAAATAGTCAAACGTTGTTTTGCTGCCTTCTTCCCTGCACAATTTACATTTTTTAATGCAAATGTCTTATTTGGCATAGCGTGATAATAAAGACCTGTTTCGTCGGCTTTAAAGACCAGGGTTTTCCAGTCCTCTATATCGTCCAAATTAACCTCTGCGGACTCACAACAAATTGATTTAAAGTTATACTGTGTTGTCGGCGGAAACTTTCCAACCAGCCATTAGATGCTGCGAAATTTTCCATCTTTAAACTGCTTGCTGTCTCCAGTACTTTTTGTTTAAGTAGCGGCCCAGATAATGGAATTGCCTTTATTTCTGGGTTTGCAAAACCAATTGTAGACTACTTGATCCACTACCAATCCTTCCGACTTCGGAAATTTTCGTTTTTGCTCCAAGTTAACACTTTCCTTAACCATCTTTTTTAATTCACCTTATTTTTCATAATAGTGTTAATTTTTGTTTTTCCAACCCCATATTTTTCGGCCAACTTTCGCGAACTTAACGCATACTTTTCACTTTCCGCGATTACATTTATTTTGTCTTTTAGCGACAAACGTTGCCTTTTTAGCGACATACTTAATTAAGAACCTTTCGAATACGGAGACAACTTTAAATTAATCGAGTAATCGAAAGAACCTTTCGAAGACGACCGAATAATACCGGCCGATATCGGCAGGTAAATTTCTGTGAAGATAGGTTCTAAAATTTTCTCTTCTTCAATACGCACTTTTAGGTATGTGTAGATTTACTCCATATTTACGCTAATTTGAAACCTTATTTTTGTTGGACTAGAAGCCAGCTGGCTCCATGGGTTCGCACGATGTTACGGCACTGTTCCTAGCGTCGGCCTGCCGTGATCAATTTATTAATTAAGGTGGGCGTCCACGACCCCCAAAAAGCCCGGTCTATTAATTCCGTGGCGATTCGTCGACGATTATCCTGCCGACGATTGGGGGAAAGAGAGAGACGCAGGCAGGCAGGTCGGTACACACCGATACTGGTTATTTATGTTTGGTGAAGTCAGCGTCGGACTTGATAATGAATTACGGCCCAGGGAGATGGCTATCTTCGGCGCTGTGACGCTCCTCGGACGCGAATTTATTGGCCGGTCGTGAATTTGCGTATCGACGCTCGGCGGTTCGACGAAAACTCTGCCCAATTTATTCCGCGTCCAATCTTCTGCTCGGGGGACTTGTATTAATTAGTTTTTAAAACCGCGCTGCGGTAATCCGGCGTCGTTTCGCCATAAAAGTAGACCGCGTCATTCCGGACCGGGCATAATTACTATCTGCGATTTCGTGTACTGGTCATCAGGGTTCATCGGAGCAACTTTATACCTGCCTGATTAATGTACTTTGGACGCGGACCTCTTATTACCCCCCTTTTTCAACCCTGCTGACTAGACGGAGGTTTCATTTTTAATTAAGGATTTTTCTGTGGGAAGTTCTTTGGGATTCAAGTCAAAAAGAAGTGCATTTTTAACACACTTTGCACATCTCATGAAGCTTTCTCAATACCGTATGGAGATATTTTCAAGATTTTCTGAAAATTGTTCTGAATTGTCTAAACCTTCTTTTATTTTTTCAAGTCTTGTAAAATAAATGGTTTCGCGTAAATTAAAGTTAATTTAAGTAATATAAACAAAGGTTTTTACGCGAAGACAGTGAACACTGGAAGACTATTACAGCTATTGTGATAAATTGGTACTTTTGGCATTTTCTTGGCTATCCATTTCTTGATGTTGTAAATAATAAGTAGGAAATGTAAGTTAAATCTAAGATAAGTCAATAGCGACACCTGTTGAATAAAAGGTACAATAGATGTTACCAACAGATAGAGACCAAGCGGAGAACAAGTTAGTTTGTCGATTAGAGAGAACCGAACGTAAACGACGTTGTGTGTAGCAATCAGTTTTTAGTTATAAGAAGTTAGGTTTAAGTGGATTTGCAACTTGTAACAGTGAATCCAATAAAGAGTGACCAGTTTTGTTGTCTCTACTCGTCTCTACTCTACTAACTTCAACTATATACTACTACTCTCTAAGTCACACTTGTCTTTTCGTTAGGTCCTTCTCCTCGAGGTCCACCGCATAGCAACCGAAACGCTGAGTTAATACATTGCACTTTTCCGCACTTCGACTGTTCGATGTCCTAATTGCGACAGAAAGGTTAACTACCAGTCCACACGTTCGATGTCCGTAATGTAATACCACTGCAGTGGTCATAATTGGCAGGTTTTATTCTACAATCCTTTGTTTTATTTTCGCAGCCAACACTTGAAAAGAAGTATACTCTTGGAATTTTTAACCCTGGGGTATTCTTGAATTATTGAAGTACTTTTTAGACTTTTGTCACTTAACAAACAATCAGTTGATTGTTTCTATTGTTTATGATGACTTTAATGTCTTCCCATGTTATAAAACATCTGCTATATGCGCACATGCGGGCCGATCTACACGAGGCATTAAAAAAGGCAACCTCTTCACAGTTCCAAGAATACAAGGCTATTTAATACGGTGACACGAAGCGCACAAGTCGTCTACTGGGCTGTCTCTGGTGTCACTCATTTGTCCGTAGCACTTTGGGCTGTAACCGGATCATAACAGTCACTCAGTCCCGTCATCTTTCATTCCCCCCTCCGGACCCACTTATTTCGGACCGTTCCATACCAGCGCCGCGTCGGCAACATTAAAGAATTCAAACGCCTCGTCTTGTAGCAGCACCGGAAAAAATTAGTAAGACGAAACTGCTGCTGCATTCTCGCGACTTAAATATAGGCGCGAGGGCCCGTTGATCTTTTTTTGCCGCATCTCGCACCCGTCGAAGAATTTTAACACATTTGTCGCGGCCATATTTCTCGTCGGCTGCCCATCGCCGTCTTTTTTCGCTCTCTCACATTTACTTGTCGGGGCTACTATTTTTACGAGTGCCGAACGATCTTCGCTTTGCAAGCGGTCCCGCGTGAAGTCTTTGTTGTGACGTCGTCGTTACCCTTGTCGCTTATGGTCGGGGGATTAGCGCCGAGTGGACTCATAAATCTTTGCCTAATTAGCGGTATCTTAATGTAGCAGGAAGTCGGTTCGTGGAGTACGCCGGTTTAAGGTTTAGATAACAACATAACCAGACGCCGTCCTCTTCAACGTACTCATTATTGGAAGCTGTAATTCATTTCGTATACATGCCCACTCGTGATTTATAGGGCCACGGTAGAAGAAGTTATTGCTTATTATTATTTACGCCCTATTACGAAATCTCATACCATAAAGCAGCAGGGATGTGAATATACGTACCTATATCTAGAGTGCGAGAAGTGCCCGCCATATTGTATCTAGTTGGCCACCATCTTTTTCGTACTTTGTATTTTCTCCAATATTATGTCTCGTGCGATCAAAACTGAGATTGAACTTGTCCAGTTTGTGGTTTGTTTTAGCAAGTTAATTTCTACTTTCAATTACTGTGTGAGTATAAATCAAGATATTCCAATAGCAAATTGGAGGTTACGTTTTCTTTAATTTCAGTTTTGTTAAAACTCAAGTCTATAACAGTTTTTGAAGCTTGTCCTGTTGTAAAATAGGTAGAAAATTCCAATAGAAGAGTGTTTACCGTTTGCCGTTAAATTCGTGAACACAAAATCGACTTTTTTCGACCGGAGCGAAGGCGCAAAAACCGTCCGCCGTCATAGAATTTTAATTTCGGAGAACGCGCCGCACATAATTCTATTACCGACGGACAAAAAGTCTCTTTGTTTCGACGGCGCGTTTGGCGGAACAACGCGACCTCTGGCGGTTGCCAATTAAATTATTATTTAATTTAGACGCCGTGCGGCGCTCCACGGCCAATTAAACAAATGCCAGCCGGCCGAAGCCTATTAAAACATCATCGCCGAAAATGAATGTTCGTCCGGCGATAATTAAAAGAACGGAGTCGAAAATGAAGGAATAGAAGAAGGCGCTGGGCGAAGAAAGGAAGGACTAACAGGTGTTACGGTTCCTTTAGCGGGATATTAATTATTCTGGGAAAACGTATGTGTGTGCCCACATTATGAGTGGCATTCGTGTAAATATTGTGTATAGGAAGGGGATTATAATGAGCTGTTTTCGACAGAACAACCATACCGTAAAATAACATGAAGAAGCTAAAATAGTCATTACACTAATTATTTAAATGCACACCATATTCTTTTATGCGAAACTTTGAACCAACTAATCCGTAAGTTCTATTCCATTCTCATAAAAACCGAAGAATTCATTTTTAATTAGGAAAACAACAACATTCGCTCAACTGCGAATTTAAAAATAATAGAGCACTTACCTCTAACATATAAAATTAAAAATACATACTCGCTGTTGCGAAATCGTTCATTTTAACAGAAATTCACGCTACAACTTGAGTGTGAAGGCAACACTTCTGTGTTCAACGCTGTGGAACAAAAACGTTATAATTCATACCGCATTGTGTTAATTATATCATACGGACTGTAATTTGTTTTGTAGGTAATTAAGCTCTAGAAGGAAAAGAAAGATGAAGGCTACATATTTCATATTTCTGGTCTAGGAAGTGCTGCAAAGGAATATGAACTCAAGTGTTATAAGTTTTAAAAGTTACACCCTAAAATCTCAATCCACTTAATAGCAAACTAATATAATTTTTCAGACATACAGATATAATTCAGATAAAATAAAATGCCGAATAATAGAGAAACATCTAAAGGAATAAATATGCATGATTAGCTCGTTTAATAGTATTAGATAGTTGATCGAAATATACTGCAAAAGAGCTTTCTTTGAATTCAATTCATTCTGGTTTTTTGCCTGTTTCTTTTTTCTTAGTCTTTTGTTTTTTACTTTCATATGTTATCTATTCTCTTTGTATTTGTTTCCACTTTTTCCTATCTCTTCTAAGTTTTAACCTTTAACTCCTATCTCTTCTAAGTCTTTCACTGTCTCAAACCATTTTCTTCTTGGGCGTCCCCTTCTTTGTTCGTTATAAATTACTTTCTTTCTTAAAGTTTCTCTCTTGGCATACGAACAATATGGCTCAACCACGTCACTCGCGGAAAACCAAATATAACACAGGAAGTGTGCTATATTTGGTTTTTCGCATATATCTGTTACCTGCTGGTTTGTGCGTCTTCTCCAAACTCCATCTTCTGTTTTGGTATGATTCTAGATCTTTCGCAAAACTTTCCTTTCCCATATGGTTTTATAATTTGGTTTCTTATTGTTTGTTCATTGTCTGGACTTGAAACGCATATATAATACTGCTGATCATACAGTTGTTTCATAATCCCCTATCTTGGCTGCTTTAGACACATTTTTTTTTCTTTCCTCTTAGCGCCCCTTTTTCTATTTCTTTCGTTTCTTCACCTTTATTGGTTACCGTACTGAACCGTACCAGATTCAGTTTTCAATTGTGTATTCCTCATCTCTTGTTTTTAACTTGATATACTGATATTTTTGTTGTTTCCACACACATCTCCATATATTTTGTTTCCCCTAAGTTGTTTATGTCTGCATATTAATCTTGTCGTTTGTATTTCTCCTTTTCTTATTACAGCCTTCAAAATCAGTTTGATTAGTTCGGTTGGTAGAGGGTCTTCCTGTCTTGCTCCCTATTTATGTTAAATTGTTTGGAAAACGTCCCTTCCATGTTATTCGTTTCTGTTAACGTAGTTTCTGTTGGGTTGACTAATTTCCTGGGCATTTCCAATTCTTCTACAGTCTCGTATAGAGCGTCGTTAAAGAGCATGTGCAACCCCAAGTTTTGCTGGTAATAATTATTCTGTATCAATTTCAATGTAAATATTTTTTAAAAGTATTTTCCTACCACTTCGTTCTTATACTCTGTCAGGTTTCTATATAAGATTTTCGCTACTATTCAAATATAGCAAAGAATTCTTTCAAGGAAAAAAACCTCTCCGAGACGGGACTCGAACTCGCGTCTTTCGCTTTCCGGGCGAATATACTAACCGCTATACTACTCGGGACCACCAGTTCCTTGAAATTAATCGCACCTATATCCGGATACACCTTATACACACCTGCTTTCAACAATTAGAAACACAAGGCAATCGTCGTTCGGTTGAACCTCGGATTTTAATGTGTAAACTGGATTAAATACTCGATAAACTATACCTTTTCAACTTGAAATTGGCACTAATCAATTTCAAATTGGCACTAATCAATTTCAAATTGGCACTAATCAATTTCAAATTGGCACTAATCAATTTCAAATTGGCACTAAACAATTTCAAATTGACACTAATCAATTTCAAGTTGGCACTAATCAATTTCAAATTGACATTAATAAATTTTCAATGGTCATTGGGTTATTACCCATTTCAAACTTTGAACTTTAAGATGCCTTACATGAAGGAAGTTGATGCTGTTAATGCTAAAAAGCAAATATGTGCATTTTACAACAACAATGAAGACTGGAGAGCACTGGCTAACACATTGAGTGTAAAGAAAAGAACAACTTATCGATGGGTCAAGCAGCAAGAAGCCCAACAAAATCGCGGTGGTAATCGAAGATTTAAAATTACAGAAGAACATCGCGTTTATTAGATAAAATTGCTCATTGCCAAATTGAAATTGTTTAGTGCCAATTTGAAATTGATTATTGCCAAATTGAAATTGTTTAGTGCCAGTTTTAAATTGATTAGTGCCAATTTGAAACTGATTAGTGCCAATTTGAAGTTGTTTAGTGCAAATTTGAAGTTGAAAAGGTATAGAAGAATGGATTACCCCTATTTTAGGATGTAAATATAAATATACCAAAGAAATTTTTTTCCTTGAAAAAATTCTTTGGTATATTTATATAAATCCTAATATTTTCCCATTCTTCTAGTTTATCGAGTATTTAATCCAGTTTACACATTAAAATCCGAGGTTCAACGAACGACGATATTGCCTTGTGTTTCTAATTGTTGATTAACAGGTTTGTGTAAGGCGTATCCGGATACAGGTGCCATTAATTTCAAGGAAATGGAGCTCCCGAGTAGTACAGCGGTTAGTATATTCGCCCGGAAAGCGAAAGACGCGAGTTCGAGTCCCGTCTCGGAGACGTTTTTTTCCTTGAGAGAATTCTTTGCTATATTAGGATGTAAATATAATGGATGTAAATATCCATTCTTCTCGTTTATCGACTAATCAAATAGTAAATATTTTGTCCGCTTTTTGTACACTGGGCATATGATTGCACTTCCCCACCGTTCTAGCTATCTCCTCATCCTGTGATGCACTAGAGATCAGGTGAAATAGTTTCTGTTGTAGCTTTTTGCTTCCTTCTGTCTTTTATGCAGGGATTCCGTTCGCTACTGAATTTTTGTTGGTTCCAACTACAGTTCTTTCTTATTTCGACAATATATATTGGTTTAGTATCCATGTTGTGCTTTGTTTTTCTCGCCTCTTGGTAATAGTAGCTGTTGAAATGATTTTTTATTGCCCTTCTAGTTGTTCTCTCTTTTTGTTTGCAAATTCGTTTCACTATCCTTTTTCTGTTTGATTTTTTTCTTTTTTGTTTCATATTGCTTCTTGTGTTAAATTTTTTCTTTGTTTCTCTCTTCCAAGCTCTTCTGGCAAACTTCGTCCAACCAGTTTTCTTTTCTTTCTAATTTTTTGAGTCCCTAACGCAGGTCGAACCTCTCAATCATTACTATCTGATTTTTTTCCTATTCTTCCTCTATTGTCTCCATTGCTGTACTCTTAATTTCTATTTTTTTATTTATTTCTCTTTCCATAACTTCTATTGCCTTTTTGTTCTTTGGTCGTTCCTTTGTGCCTGTTTTAGCTGGCCTTTCCTATTTCAGGTTTTGTGCCACTGCACACTACACTAAAATATGGCCAGTGTCAGAGTCTGCTCATCTATAGCTTCTACAATTTGTGATGGCCTTTGTAAATTTTCTTTGAATTATTATCATGTTTACTACGTCTAGGCACCCAAAATTTCAATTTAGCTCCGATTTCGAAATAGAAAACAGCTTACATTTTCTGGAATTAATTGTATATAATAGTTTCGGCGGACCCAAATGGGATATCGGTATTAATCATAAACTAATAACTATAAATACTTATCACATAAAATGACCGATAAAATGTATTATTTCTACGTACACAGAGATGCCCATTACTGAAGAAAATTGTCATAAAGAAAAGAATGCAAAATGCAAATGCAAAATGTATTTGACAAGAACAGCTACAAACGTTTAATAGAACTTTCACTAAAATCTCTTAACAATAGGCAGTGACCAACGCGAAGGGTGGTGATATTTTTTGTTAACTAAAATATAATAATGATCTAGAAAAAAATGTATTACCGATTTAATTAAGAATTCCATGAAAGGAAGGAGAATAATTTTTACTAATCAGTGTGTTTAGAAATTAAATTTAGATTTTTTTTCAATTAGACCAATTATAATCTCCACTAATTCTAGTCCATACTTTGTTATACATTCTTCAGTCAATTTTTTCAAAAATATAATTGAATTTACACCTGAACATAATATATAATATATATTACTAACTTATACACTAATATACCTATTAAAGAAACAATTTACGTAGCTACACAAATCATTAATAATCACATAAACAATTACACAGATATAAATATAATAACACAGATATAAATATAATAACACAGAACTTTTAACTGCTTGCATTAACCAAAATCACTTCACATTTAACAAAAACCTATGGGTTCTCCACTTAGCGGACCTATAAGCGACATTTTTATGAACCATTTAGAGGAAATTATACACAATAGCAATTTCGAATTCATTAATAAAGTTATATTATGGAACAGATATGTAGACGATATTCTAGTCATAATTCACACTACAAATATAAATATTATAAATCAATTTCATAATTTTATAAATACATTACACCCTAAAATAAAATTCATCATAGAATTAGAAAACAATCAACCTTAAATTTTTTAGATACCACTCTAATAACATCCCCACATACAAGTAATTGATATTTAAAGGAAACCTACACAAACCGACGCTATTATCCCATTTAATTCGTTTCATGATCCAACAATTAAAAAATCAACTTTTATTTCTTATATATACAGACTAAAAAATACTCCTCTCAGCTTTAATAACATGAAAAAGAGATAAACATTATACAACAAATTGCTCCCAAAAATGTAATAATATACAGGGTGTTATAATTTAAAAAAACACAATGTTGCCAATATCTCTGAAACCATGACACTTTGCACATAAGCATATGTGATCCAGAATATTCCTAACCAACCCCCTTAATGTTCCTTAAAATATCTACATCTACCTACCGGACACCCTGTATATTTCAAAAATACAATGTTAGACATAACCATACAACACTACTACATATAGAAGATGAATCTAAACCAATCTATAGAGACCAATCTATAAACCATCACTTACGAAGGCAAAATGAGTAACAAAATTAAAAACATTGCTAATAAATACAATATTTCACTTGTCCTTAAAACAAACCATAATCTAAAAAACATACTTAAGAATAGTAAACCACCTACCAAATTACTAGAAAAGAAATGGTGTATGCATGTGAAACTTGCAATGCTACATACGTAGGAGAGACCGGCAGTAAAATCGAAATTAGAGTCACATAAACACCTCACAAGCAATAATTCAAACTTCGATAGACACACAAATTTTAACAATCATAAATTCACAGTTGATAACATCAAAATTATTCATCAACTGAATTAAAGGCTACTTTAATTCATTTTAATTTTAATTCATTTTTCGAAAGCTATGAAATAGATTCATTTAAAAAACCCACCCACATAACCTACTACTTAATGATCAATTGGAAAACAATATTCCACATATTTACCATTCCCTCAGACATCCTTTTAATAAGAAAAAAAATATTTATAAAATTTTATTTTTCTACTTTACATTAAATTTAATACTATTTCATTTTATTTGAGAACTTATTATTAATTAATCAATTCCCTAATTATTCTAAACATATAATTTTCTTTATTTGTTATTCCATTTCGCCCTTTTCTTTTTGTTTACATTCTTTTCATTTTTACTAATTAATGATAGGAGTTTCTCATTAACTCGATAACTTAATAATTTATAACACGCTATTTTTATTATATTACAAACCTTAACTTTCTAAAATCACTTAATATAATTTTTCAATGTAATAAATGATGCACATTTTTATGTATAAATATGCAAAATCATACAACTGTTATAATCACAATTCTTACAATATGACAATGTAATTTTTAAACTATAATATTAAATTCAAAATCCAAATTAGTCGCACGCATATTATTATGCACTTTCATATAAAACATGTTCGACCGGTTTTCCGTTTAATACTGCAAACCTAGCCGTCAGCAAGCATGTCTTTTAGAAATACTCTAATTTTTATTTGAAGTAACTTAAACCAAAATGTGTTATCATCTAATTAAACTTCTTCGATGTACAATACAACCAATAAGGATTAATATTCCAACGTTAAAATAGTTCGTAGAGGTGTAGAACGTAAGTTATACTTAACCTAATGTTTACAATAATATAACACGTGATTTTAATTATAATTTATAACGATAATTTTGTAATCAAATGTCCATTTTTACCCTCCTTACTTTCTTGGAATGCTAAAATATAATAATTGCAACGCTATGTACACGGGAGAGATTGGGAGGAGTCTTAACAACCGAGTTTTCGAAATCTGACACAATTTTGATATTGACATCATCAAACTAATTCACAAATGTAATAAAGCTGCAATAGAAACGTTCTTAGTAAAAAATTCTTAGTAAGTACATAGTTTGACCAAAAATAATGCTGTTCGTATTCTTGAACAGCAGTGTGTAGAACAGTTCATTAGCTTTCAAAGTAGATATCGGCGAATGAATGACAGGGGTATGGAGAGTAAGGAAACAGGGGAGGAGGAGAAAGGAAAAGCAGATACTTTTCATGCAATTAAGGAAGGACGGGTGAGAAGGAAAGAGGAAGGAAAAAGAAAAAGGAGGAGAAGGGAAAGCGTTATGGACAGCATGCTCCCCACGGAATTATGGGACTTCTCCTCCCTTCTGTCTGCCCTTCTTTCCTCCCACATCTCCTCCCTTCCCCCTCTTCGCCGTGTCCCCTCCTCCCTCTTCACCTCTCCATCTTCTCTCCCCCTCTCCTCCCCCCCCCCCTGTCCTTCTTCTTCCTATTTCCTCTTTCCTTCGCATCCTTCCTTCTTTCTCAGCCTTCCCTGTTTCTTATCCTTCTTTCTCATCATTCTTTCTTTCTTATTCTTGCTTCCTTCTCACGCTCTTTCCATTCCTTCTGATCCTCTTTTCCTTTCTCCTCCTTCTCCTCTCGTTTCGTTACTCTCCACACTCCTATCGTCTCTGTGCCCCTTTCATTCATCTTAAACTTCTGTTCTCTCGCTCCCCTAATTTTTAATAAAGATTGTGGCTTGTGGCTAGCGGACGCTTCAGCAAGTTCAAGTCAATATTACCTTCTATTTCTACATAATTTAGTGCTCTTTGGAAATATATAAAAAAAAAGTCCAGCAGCTCTGGACTAGTCGGCTATGTTGGTTTGCGTGTTCTCAAGTAATTACTACATCCCAGTATGGCCAATGCATCATTCAGCTCTTTACTAGAGGTGAATCTAGATCCCTACAAAACTAAAAATCAAGCAAAAAAATAATTCCCAGAATCTGTACTGTTACTATGCATTAATAGTAACTCATGCCATTAGCATTCCAAATTATGATTCATTTACTAATTAATGATTGGAGTTTCTCATTAACTCGATAACTTAATAATTTATAACTATTATATATTTTTATTATATTACAAACCTTAACTTTCTAAAATCACTTAATATAATTTTTCAATGTAATAAATGATGTAAATTTTTATCTATAAATATGCAAAATCATACAACTGTTATAATCATAATTCTTACAATATGACAATGTAATTTTTAAACTATAATATTAAATTCAAAATCCAAATTAGTCGCACGCATATTGCTACGCACTTTCATATAAAACATGTTCGACCGGTTTTCCGTTTAATACTGCAAACCTAGCCGTCAGCAAGCATGTCTTTTAGAAATACTCTAATTTTTATTTGAAGTAACTTAAACCAAAATGTGTTATCATCTAATTAAACTTCTTCGATGTACAATACAACCAATAGGGATTAATATTCCAACGTTAGCATAGTTCGTAGAGATGTAGAACGTAAGTTATACTTAACCTAATGTTTACAATAATATAACAGGTGATTTTAATTATTATTTATAACGATAATTTTGTAATCAAATGTCCATTTTTACCCTCCTTACTTTCTTGGAATGCTAAAATATAATAATTGCAACGCTATGTACACGGGAGAGATTGGGAGGAGTCTCAACAATCGAGTTTTCGAAATCTGACACAATTTTGATATTGACGTCATCAAACTAATTCACAAATGTAATAAAGCTGCAATAGAAACGTTTGCTAACACTGAACATAAAAAATTGGAATGATCAAATATAATAAATAATAATAAAGAACCCCTTACAGAAACAAATAAAATTGTGTTAAAATTGAGGGATGCAATAATAAACTGATGTATGAATGTTTTTCTTCAAAACAAGACTTAAGTATGTGCCACTTTCAGCACACTTGTGCGAGCTAAATTGAAAGAAATTGCTGAGCAACTGAAATATCGTAATTTTAGTGTTTCCTCTGGGTAGTTGTAACGATTTAAAAACACATAACATTTTTAATGTTATGGGTGTTGTTGAACTATTTTTAAATGTAATTGTTAGGAAACGTGCTAATGTTAACCCCGATGACGATGGTGAGGAGGTTTGTTACCAAAATTCCATCTTTAATAAATGCTTATAGATCTACAGACATGTAGACACATGCAAATATCTAATATTCTTAAACGCGCAAATCTTGTATGTATATATATATATATATATATATATATAAAGAGCGGGGGTCGAACCCCGCACTGGGCACAATATATATTAATTCAATATAATTAAAAAAAAATAACAAA
>JAWQRJ010002496.1:0-13430 GCA_033557515.1 Diorygopyx duplodentatus | reverse complement strand
GATGTATCTGTCGACGCCACTTTAAAACATGGGATTTCTTTACTGCAATACTAAAATAACAAAACATTGCCGTGAAGCCTTTATCTCCTAAAATTCTAATTGAATAATGTTAACATATGTCTACGCACTAATTTTGAAAGGCCTACGTTTTTTTCCAAGTAATACTTTGCTGGCAATACATTTCGTTGAAATACTACCAAACGATTTCCAATCAATTGATATTTGGACGATTTTTTAACAGATGCAATGCAGAGGATCACAGAATTTGAAACTCTATTTGAATTTAATATATAAATATATAGAAAGCATGAATACCTACAAAAATTAACGCAAAGTTTATTATTAATTATAGATATTAAGTTGTCCACTTAAGGTAAAGGTGGCTGCAAAGATAGACTTCTATGGACTTGTCTAGTTTCATTTGATTTTTAACAGTCGATTGATTTCACTTGTATGGTCCCCTGGAGGTGGAAACGTCTCTACACATTTAATGTTTCCGTTATAAATGTTTGCCTTCTCGCGAACGAGAAATATTGGAAATCTCGCCTCGATGCATGCTGCTTCTCGCCTAGCGGGCATCACTAGTTGTCCAATATAATGTGGTACTCCACAATAACACCCTTCAATGATCGACCATATCGACAACAATGGACCGTGTAAAATCGCTTTTTCCTTGCTCTTTCAATCTTTAGTTATAATTTGGAGTAAAGCTTACTATATCTTTATACTTTGTTATTGCGGAGTATAAATACGTTTTATTATATACCATTATAAGTGTCCTTTCAAATGGCAAAAGTTAACATAGTTGATGTTATGGAAATGTTAAGAAGAATTTTTCAAATATCTAACATCGGCGATGCGCCTGTAACACGCGAAGAAATTGAATTACATAACGCTCTGAAAAATATTATTTTAAGAGCCAAAGAAGGAGGTAAATTCGTCTTCGAACAGGAAAATGCTGCAAAAAGTCAAAGCAGCGCTATTCGAATATTCTGCAGGTCAAAGCTGCAGAATATTCGAATAGCGGGAAATCAGAAAGACGTTCTGTAGAAACTGTACAACATCGGTTTAAAAATGTAAAAAGTCTTCAACAACTATACAGATGGGAAAAAAGCGTAGATGGAGGCGACAGTGATCGAGATAAGTTGAAGTTTATTGCAGAATATATACTTAATAAATTCTAAGATTCTATTGGAAGAGGAAATATCATTCACGATATAAACCTTCGGCGATTGGCACTACAAGCAAAAAAGAAAACTGGACATCCTACTTTCAAAGCAAGTCACTGGTGAATTTGGCACTTCAAAAAAGCACATCGTATTATTTCACGTAAAATAACCAAATTTGTTACACGATCTACTCGTACTGGTACGGAGGAAATGCGTCTGTTAGGTGGCAGATTATTAAATGTAGTTCAACCTAACATTAATATTTAAGGAATGTCCATTTAAGTTGTGTTTAAACTGCAATCGCGCTCTGCGAATTTCCCATTTTAGAATTTCAATAATTTACTAGCAACATTGAAATATGATGTGCCGACCCTGGACATTCCGCAATTTAAACGGCCAAGATTTAGTGACCATCGAAAATCTTCGGATCACGCCGTATGAGCCCATAAATTGACATTGACTTGTTAAACGCAGGTCCGCACATTCGGCGTTTTCAATTTGCGTCGGCCAATCAATTTACGCGGGCCGCAAATGACGCAAACATTTAACGTTTTCATTCGTCGGCTCAAATTTGTCGTTACGCTGGTGACCGCACTAGTCCTCTTTCGTTTCATCAACGCAAACTAAACGGACAAAGAAGAAGGCCGAAGGAGCAACTAGCGGTCGCCCCGGGGCAACTTGCAGTCCGGTCGCAATGAAGCGCTTCGGTCGCGAGAGTCGCTTAGCCGTCGCCGTCGCAACCAGAATTGTTATGTGAACATTAACCGAAGTAATTACCCGATGCACAGTCACTCTTGCATGTTGGCTTACTGCGGAGTGCCGCTTGGCTACACTCGCCGTAGATTAAACGGTTCGAGAGAAGTATTTTCAGGGTTAAGTATTGGTTACATGCGAAGTGAGAACGGAAACTGTATGTGCAATGATACGAATGATTAACTCGAGAGAGAAATGTACCGTGCTAATTAAATGCAGGGAGTCGTTTGATGAAAATTTATTATGTGGCTCGAAATGGAATGACTGCGGTAGCTCTGGGACATTAATGTTATCCGCGTATGCATGGGTAACATTCCGGGAGGTAATGGCGAGTTTATTTACATTCGAGCCACAATATAATTAACCGTGGGGTAAGTACAGAGTTTACCGATGACTGTACAATAACATATAGACCGGGAAGCATACTATAAGCGAATACATTCCATATTCGCTTATAGTCCACATTATTTACAACATTGACCCTCCATAGTTAGTTTTTGTAAACCCAGTTTTTCTTTGTGCATTTAAAAATAAAATGGTTTTTAAAAATCTAAACATCGGCTGCAGTTCTTTAAGTGGCAGTCAGTAAGATATTGTGTTAATATCTTAACACAGTAAAGCGTAACAGTGAAGCGTTGTTGGGTTCCGTGTTGGTTGTCTAAGGCCCACATGTGCGCGTTGAACACGCCTTCACGTGAAAAGGATGCTTCATCACTGAACATAACAGAACTGGAAAATTGCGGGTCGGTCGCACTTTGGTGAAGAATCCACTGTGCAAACGCGACACGTCATGGGTGAGTATCCGGCTGCAGTAATTGAACTCTCTGAAGATTAAAGGAATGTAAGGCTTCGCGCTGCAGTTGATCGAGACGTTCTGGTGGCAGCGGCACCGGTGCCGACCTTGAGAACTCACGTACAGCGCCACCTATCGATTTCCGCCCATGCTTCCCTATGTAATTAGGGTTCCTAACGATGTTCTCTACTTCTCCTCCAAGTTTGTACACGAAGTTCTGGGACACCTGTAGTAGAGTAATCTGGTGATGAATGCACGTTTACTAATAATGGCATCTTTAACCGAAATATTCACCGATTCTGGAGTCAGGAAAATCCACGCGTCATTGTACAAAACAATTTTCAACGATTTAGTTTGAATGTTTGGTGCGGAATTTTTGGTGATCGAGTAATCGAGCCAGTTTTCATCGATGAAAGTGAGCAATACATGTAGAGTTATTTTGTTATTTTTTATTTTCTGTTTTAATTTTTAATCAAATCATTTAAAACGAAGCGGAACGTGAAATAAATATGAAACAAAAATAATTGAATGACATTCCTCAAGTGCCAAATTTAGATAATTATTTTCCATGGCATACTTCACAGTCTTGAAAAATAAAAAATAAATATGTTTAAATTAAATAACTTTTTTAAAAACAACTTTTAACTTGTGATACAGGGCTGAATGCAGAAAAAAAAACTATCAGATCGAATAAAAAAAAAATAGCATTCCATTTAAAAAAATTACCATTGTTAGTGTTGACCATCGTCTTTTTCAAACCATACAATTTGGTTTTGGATTCATTCAATTCTGATGAAAACTGTAGACGCTATGGCTTGAGGCGTTTTTTTTATGGACCAACCTGTATATAAAATTTTGATCTCTGGTGTGAAAACGCAGCACTGGCTTTTGTAACTAATTTTTTCATAAATATTTTAGTTAAGGGAATGATCTAATCCACATATCTTTGTGTTTAGTTTTTATTTTGCCAATTGAAATTTTTGTAATCAAAAAGTTAATTGTTTTTCTTATCTTAATTTTGTGCGACCACTATAAAAGCAAGCATTTTGGATTACTTCCTATATTGGTGGCACATATTTTCAATTAAGAATGTGTTTGGTGTTACTTACCTGAAATATTCCCTGGCGAATTTTTGTTACTCATTTTTGGCGCAGTTTTACCTAAAAACAAAAGAAAAACATATACAGCTATACTATAAAGCCATAGAAAAAGTATGCTAGGCTATTCTTTAGATTACATTATGATGATTTGCCCAACATATATAAAAAGAACCCTTTGAAGTAAGACAAAAACTTTTGTCGCATTATTGATAATTTCTCGAAAACTTAGTGTTGTGTAATTTAAACAGATTGTGATTAAAGACACAAAATCTTTATATCCTAATGCTCTCAATTTCTACAGAAAAATTAGAGCTCATCACAGAGCTACCAGTCAAATACAGAAATTCGAAAAATACTTGGATGACTTTTCAAAGACTGGTATCACAATTCCTTTGTCAAACATTTAAAAACATTTTA
Source organism: Diorygopyx duplodentatus (assembly GCA_033557515.1). Taxonomy (NCBI): domain Eukaryota; kingdom Metazoa; phylum Arthropoda; class Insecta; order Coleoptera; family Scarabaeidae; genus Diorygopyx; species Diorygopyx duplodentatus. The sequence goes on along the minus strand of JAWQRJ010002496.1, from coordinate 9,198 downwards.
AAGATATAACAATCTCCCCGAAAAAGTGGAGAAGAACTCACTTTACAAGATGGAACAATTACAACATGTTAGCATTAGCCTTAGAATAGCATAATTTGTTCAGATATGTCAAAATCTCACCATCAAAATTTTGCACCAAATGCATCTATCTATCTAATCTAATATTCTTAAACGTGCTAATCTTGTTTCTATATAAACATATATATTTGCACGGGTCCTCTCGGAAACGGAATCATTAAAGCGGATAATTTTCCAGCTGTCAAAATGACGAGAGCCGGCCATTGAGGTTAGGCTGCAATGCACTGACAGTAACTGTCAAGGTGACAGGAGCCGAGCGTTGACATCAGGGTGTCACATGGTGACATTCCGTGCAGTTCAACAAAAGTCCCTAGAAAAGTATCGCGATAAGGCACCGTTTTATGTCCGCGCAAAATTCAAAATCGAAAGAACTTGCAATTGAAGTAAAGATTGATTAGTTTAAGTGTTTCTTTGCGTTCCGCTAGAAAAAAATGCTGCATTCAGTATGCTGGCATGACTTTTCTTTAACAATGCGTTAACAAAGAATACAAAAGGTCGGATAGGTCAATAATTTTAAATTAAATATAAACATCATTGCGGAATATCATTACACCAGCTGTTCAATAATAATACGAGTAATAAATAACTAAATACCTTTTATTACCCAAAAATTTAGATGTAGCAAAATAAATATACATACTTTCAATATTAACCGTGAGATAAAGAATGCAAAAGGCCGGATAGGTCAATAATTTTAAATTAAACAGACATCATTGGGGAATATCATTACACAAGGCATTTAACAATAATACGAGTAATACATAAATACATACTTTTTATTACCCAAGAAATTATTTATATCAAAATAAACATATTAAGAATATTAAGCGCCAGTGTGTAAACTACATCTCGTTTTTTTGTGTTGCTACTTATTAAAAAAAAGAATTGTTTTAGTCAGATGCTTTGGATGTCTATTCTTTAAAAACATATATAAAAATTGATAATAATACAAGTTAAAACACAATAATAAATTGTCAACATGGGTTACTTATTAAAAAACAATCGTCTGTTATTTAAAAATACGTTAATATAACGATAAATTAAATATAACGATATTGCCTGATAAGTAAAGCTCGGTCTGCTGGGTATTTATTCTATACCGTAAAGATACATTTTGGCAACACAAACGTATTAAAAACACGTTAATAAAGGTTCTATTGGAAGGAATCAGTGTTGTCGGGAAATGTTTGTATAATAGAAAACAAATAGTCATCAGGACAAAGAGAAAAAAATGCAGGTGAATTAATGTTTGATCAGTTTTACTAATCAATTTTCTTCCTTGCATTAAACATTGTTTAGTTCAGTTTCTCGACATGACTTTAAAAGACGTTTATGAAAATAATATGTTAATGGTAGAAAACATAGACATTTTCATTTAGGTAAATAATTATAAATTAAGTACTAATAGTGTAATAATTATATTGTATGTAAATACAATATAATTATATCGCAGTACTGTAGGGCACACTTATTGTATATGTACACTTAGAGGCACACTAAAAGTCCGAGCGGAGCTCGGAGTACCTGATAGCTAACGCTCGGTCTACAAGGTATTAAGTGTAAAGCGGGTATATAGCAGTATAATTACATAGCACCCCATTATTGTAAACCTATAATATATGTAAACTGAGACGAATATTGAAAATCCGAGCGGAGCTCGGAGCACCTGATATACCGAGCGATAGCTCGGTCTACCAGGTATACGTATTTATATATCAATCTCTTTATTGAAAAATGGCAGATTTATAGACATCGACAAGAAAAAATGATTTAACTTATTCTAATCTTCGAGATGAGTTATTATTAGAAAATTTTCGAGAAAAAAATTGTTGAAGTTAAATAATTTATTGAAAAACATGAACTGCTTAAATGAAAGTAAAAGCAAATTAAATCAATTAAATTTTTTAAAAATAATTAAATGTTCAAGTGTGCTCCGTTTCGGTAAACATGTAGTGCTAAATCAGACTGTAGTGCTTTTAAGAATTTATTATGTTGTAGTCGAAATTACTGCAGTACATATCGTTAGTTTAATATAGTAGGCGAAAGTGAAACATGGATATTAAGAAGAACAGAAGAGAGGATGTGGGGGATATGGGAAAGAAAGCTACTGGGGAAAATATATGGGCGAAGACAAAGAGATGGTACGTGGGAAAGAAGAACGAACAATGAGCTGATGGAATTGGCGAACCGAGTATTGTGGGAACGGCGAAGGCACAGAGAACCCCATAGTTGGGACATGTATGGAGAATGCAACAACGGAGGACCCCTAAGACGATATTGAACAGGACAATAGGCAGAAGAGAAGAGGAAGGCCGAGGGGAGATAGAAGAACGAAGTAGAGAGCGATCAAGCAGATTAGATATTAAAGACTAGAAAGGAATAATGAGTGGACGAAGATAACAAATGAAGCCATGGGCCTGTTAGACTCGTAGCGCTATTTTATGTATATTATTATTATAATTACTTTCGGTAATGTGTTTATTTTTAAACCAGTCGCAGAAATATACACGAGAATTTGTATCCAAAGGCAGAAGAAGTTCCTGCAGTTTCTGAATTTTTTGTGCGCACTACCGCTTACTACTTAATACTAATAACCAATCTAATCTTGTAATTTTTTAAAATTTATTTGTCCACACTGGTGTCTTAACAGCCATGCAGTATTGGAGATTTTTAACCAAGGAAAAACTCGCCTCCAAGACAGGGTTGGAACCCGTATCTCCCACTTTCAAGGCGGACGCTCTAACCATTGAGCTATTCAGGGCTACTCCACCTCTTTGGGATTTCCCCCTTGAACACTTTACACCAAAGCCGGTGTACGTTAACACAAACACGTTTTCACTGTGGAAACACTTTGTAATCGGCATCAGGCTTTGATGTAAAGACACGAGTTCGAACCCCGTGGCAGTATAATATGCAGAACGAGTTAGTTTTTAGTCTAATGTCATGATCAAGCATAAATTACCTTTAGCACAAGTATTTTTTTCCTAATAAACGGACGTTCGTAGGACAAAACAGGTAGAGACAAAACAGACTTATTTTTGAACCTACTTTTTAATGGGGTAAATACTTTTTCATACTTATAAACGAAGTTCAATCGCCCGAGGGAGCGCATCTTCTTTTTCAATTCTGGAGATATTTTAAAAAATTATTCCTGGAATAAGTCTACATATTCTCACTAAGTATGATTCCTCTATATCAAGCCATATTGAAGTAATTGATATTATTCTTTTTTACTCTTTCGTGTAACTTTAAGAGGCTGTCAGGGAAGCATTTTTGTATAGCAAATATTGCCTTAATTTTCTACCAAGTTTGCGCCATTTGTTTATTTTGAAGTATAAAACAGACACATGTATAATGACATACAGATATAAAGAAAAATCTCATCTCTTACCTTTCCCGGAATCGACTGTTGTCGGATGTCTCTTCAAGCCTTGCTCTGGAATTTTACATGACCATTATGTAACGTTGTGAAAATGTAAACGTATATAAAACCATGGCGAACTATTCATGTCAGGTTATCATATATACGTCTGTCTTGTTCGAAATTTCAACATGAAAGGCACAATAAAAATAGGAATAATCAAATTGACATACTAAATGAAGTGAGCCATGTTTATAGATTTTCCTATGCCTTGGCATATTGAAATTCCAAACCAGATTGCAAATGAACATAAAATGAACATAAATGGAGTTAGCCATGGTAAAACAGAACTTACTTTTGGTAGCAGGCAATTGAATAGGTTTAGGGCCACTATGGAAGTTATCACATCCTGTCCTTATCCCATTAGCCGCCATGGATTCTGTAAATTATAGTTAAATTTTGAATATTATCTTTACAATTTACACCAGTAGAATAAGCATTCACCCATTGATATACATAACTTTTGTTATAATAAAAGTAACAAAAATCATTTTCCCAATATTTTAAATACATCTTTTTTGTTGCAAATTTATTTTTTTCTGAACATTTGTTACAGTGTTCCAAATAAACGCACTTTAATACTTAAGCAATGACCATACAATGAAATGGAGATTGTTTCAAGTATGTAGCCGACAAATTTCCAGGAATAAGTGATGCAAAGATCAAGGAAGGTATTTTCGTTGGTCCCGATATCAGACAACTAATGGAAGACATAAATTTTAAAAAAACCATGGCCCCACTGAGGAAAATGCTTGCATAAGATTCAAAAGCGTCGTTAGCGGATTTCTAGGAAATAAAATACATCCAAACTTCCAAAATATTGTACAAAATATATTGAATAGTTACAAAAATTTAAGATGCAATATGAATTTAAAAGTGCACTTTTTAAATAGTCATTTGAGCCGAATGAAACACCCAGAATAGTTTACACATAACTGACTGAGCTGGGTATGATATAGTTCAATAAATAATAGTTTAATTTAAATCTTACCCATTTCTCCTTTGCGTTCTTGTTCTTTATAATTCTTTGGTAATTCACCAGTAACGGGGTCTAGAAGATCTGTTGAATAATACAAGCCACTTATTATAATCATTAAGTTTCTTGCTTCAAGTTACTTACGTAACCACGGCAACCGGACAGGTCCTTTTGTAGACGATTTATTATCTTGATTGTCCATAGTTCCTGTCCCTGAAATGGCACCACCAGTTTCTCTATCTTTAAACATAAATATAAACAAAACATGAATCTATCGAATGCAGAAATAAGTGGATCAATAGTTGCTTTCAGCATACATTGATTTAACAGCATTTGATGTTGCAAAAGAATGTTATTAAAATATATTACCATAATATCGAAAGGGAAAGAAAATATCAATTTTAGCTTCTTAAAATAAAATCCAGCACTATTAGTTTGTCTCTTATTTAGTGTAATTATAGTATAATTACATATAACTTTATTTCTCACCTTTCGCTATAGAAAGAAATTCACAATACGTAGTTTCAAAATAAAATAATAAGGATTAGTTGAACTGTGAATTGTAGTGTAAAAACGTTTGCAGTCCATAATAGTTATTTTTTATTATGCTCCAGATTTCTATGGGCTAATTTGCTAATTTTGATTGTAATTTTGCTGGAACCGCAGATCTTTTCCTTCCAGATTTAGGAAAATCTTTAACATGACCAGTCTGTTGATATCTCTTTAGCAAGTTATTAACTGGAATACTTCTTGTTAAAGTTGCGTACTGATTGCGCTCCCTTTCGGTTTTCAATTGTTACTTTTTCCCTTAAATTGGCTATAATTTTACAACCACAAGTGGCAATTCATTACTGTTTAATTTTACAATGAAGGCCACTGCCAGCAGATTTGAAAGTTCGCTAGCAAGCATTATGCCAAAAGGCCAAATTTTTTGAGCCGAATGAAACGCCCAGAATAGGTTACACATAACTGACTGAGCTGGGCATGATATAGTTCAATAAGTAATAGTTTAATTTAAATCTTACCCATTTCTCCTTTGCGTTCTTGTTCTTTAGCTAACACTTCTTTATAATTCTTTGGTAATTCACCAGTAACGGGGTCTAGAAGATCTATTGATACAAAATACAAGCCACTTATCATAATCATAAGTTTCTTGCTTCAAGTTACTTACGTAACCATGGCAACCGGACTGGTCGTTTTGTAGACGATTTATTATCTTGGTTGTCCATAGTTCCTGCCTCTGAAATGATACCACCAAACATGAATCTAACGGATGAACCTAACCCATACATGAATTTCCTTTCTCATTTTTCAAGAAACATTTATTTTTTATAAAGAGTTTTGGATGATCTGAAAGGTTCTTTACCTTAGGTAAAATGTTGATATAACATATAGGGTTCAAAACACATGTGTTCAAAAAATTAGGAAACGGGAAATTGTAATAGGACTAAAGTATTAAAAAAGTTGTTTCTAATAATATCAATGCGAGAGTTCATATCTGAAATTTGAATTTTACAACTGAACCCTTTTTGAAGTTGGAAAAACTTGGTTGATAGTAGCAATATATTAATTTTTTTTTCACTCCAAGTGTTAATGTTTAATTTAACTTTGATTTCTATATTTTTGAACTGAATGTTTCAGACTTTCTAAAAGTGGCTCAATATAATACAGTTTGCCATCAAAATAAACAATCATATTAGAATCTCACCAATTTCTTGTTTCTTTTCTTTCTCTTCTGCCAGAATTTTTTTATAATTTCTTGGTATCTCGCCCGTAATAGGGTCTATGAGATCTAAACAAAGAAAACAGTTGTTTGTCATAACCATTCAGTTTTTTACTTGAAGTTACTTACGCAGCCAAGGCAGCTTGACTAACCCTTTTGTGGAAGAGTCATCGCCGTTGTCATCTGCAGTTTCAGTTTGTGACGGTACGCAGCTAGTTTTTGTCTCTTTAGAAAGAAAACAATGTACAAATCTACTAAACACATAAACAAGTGCAGTGCCTGGTAGAGAAACCTGGCCGTTTTAAAAATTGAATTAGATTGTTCGCTACGACCAATCCAACCAATTCCAACCTAATTTTTCTCCGACAGTAAGGTATAAAGTCGGAGGAGATCCGACATAGAATCACAAAGGGTTAAACATTTAAATCTCTATATTTGTTATCCAGTAAGGAATGTACGCATGGCCCAAAACAAACTGGCAAGTTTCTTTATACCCTACGAATTGATTATGAAATCAATGAACACTAAGTTTATATTGAATGTATTGCATACTTTAACCGTAGGAGATAACTTAGAAATAATATCTCAATTGTTTTTAGTAATCTTGCAGTTTCGAATTATGGAGTTGCCGAGTTTTGTATAACATGTGGGAAATGTTGGAAGTTATGTTACTGATATCTAACGGCGTCGATATTTACCGATATTTATTGGCTTAAAAGTGAGTGAAGGAACCCTATGATAATGTAAGTTATTATAAAAATTGCAGTTTACATTGTAAATTCATCTCCGGTGTGGCTTAATATATACAAACGTAGAGCGAGAAAAGAGTTGCTTTTACTATTATGTTCGTAAATGCTGCTTAGAATTTAAAATAACACTATATTCTACTATTTTATTATTTGATAAGTATGGTACAATGTAAATTAAATGAAAGAAAATGGAAATGGTATACTGTAGACGACTGTAACTTCCATTATTACTACAATTTCTCTTACTATAAGGACTGAATTACAACAGATTTTATGGAGACTGCAGGTTAAATCAGGTTAACAAAAATACAGATAAACTATTTACTATTTTTAATATCTAACAACTGTTTCCGAGGGGCTAATTAAAGTGTGGCTAATTACTTAATGTTTGCACAGGATTTGCTTTCAATTTTCATCGACACTACTGTTAAACGTTCCTCAAAGTTTCATAAACTGGTTAAAACCTATTTAACCAGTTTAAAACACTAGCAGTGTGGTATCCCAAACATGAACGATTGCGTTGGATACTGTTTGCAGAGATTTAATAAAAATTAGCACTCACAAACACCACCAATCTAACCGTTGTAAATTGTGATGTACAACAGTTAGCGGACACTTCAACAGAGCTAGTACTGTTTATTTTAAAGGTTTTCCGCTATTAAACCAATTTAAAGATCATGACATTTCAGTAAACATAACCTGAAAGATTGTTAAACATAACCTCCAAGAACCTTTCAAGACTGGCGCAAGCGCTTTTAAGGCATTCGAAACAGCAAGATTACCCGTTTTTGTCTCAATGCTTTTATTTTTGATTATGCTTGGTCTTATTAATATTACTTTACACTTACCCGCCCTCGGTGTCCAAATTTCAGAAGTCTTTAATTGAACAGGGGTTTTCTTTCTGCTCATTTTAGGAACAATAGGTTAACGAAAAAAAGCTTGGCAAATAAATAAGTCAACACATGTAATAGTAAACTTAGCACAATGATATACACCACACCATGAAATGTAGGAATAATAAGAGGAAATCAGCGGAAATAAATCGTACAATCACACGTTAAAAAACACGGTTTTAAAATTTGACGTTACCAGACGTTAACGTTGATATTTAAACGTGATCGTACTACCAACCTTAGAAGATGCATTTCCCCCCTCCCCATTATAATAACGCCACTAATCGCTAGATGACGCTTGTTACACTACCTGAATCCAATAATTATATAAATGACAGACTTTCAGTTTTTGTGTATAACATGAAAGTATCGAGGCGGAGGATTAAGTTACCTAATGAAACAATTTAAAAATTAAAAAATATTTTGCAAAAACGAATATAACTCTTCTACATAAGTATTATAAATGGGAACAAGAAATAAAACAAATATAAAGTAAAGCTTTATTGAGTAATTAGCTTATTTGAAATATTTTTGTTTTGTGCCACAATCCTAAAATCTGAAGATTATAGTAGAAAAGATGAATTTTGTAGTTCCAAGTACAAACGTAATTTTATCAAATAAATAGTACAATTAATAATACATGTATAAAATAACTTCGTTCATATCACAACATCGTTTATAACCATAGTATTTCTAGAAAAATGCTGACATGAGAATAACAATTGTATAATAAAAAATCTTATTTACATTGACTAAAACATGTCTACTTGCTTTTACTAGTACAAAAAGCAATGTAAATTCTATATTGTCAGATATTGTCAGAAGTTATATTTTGCATAGCATTCATAATAATAAACCACACTATCTCCTAGCAATGAGATAGAATAAAGCCTCTATTAAGAATTTGGGCGTTGTCTTCGACCAGAGATTTACTTTTATCGAGCACATCCAACTGATTGTTGCTGCTGCTGCCAAAACACTTGGATTTATTTTTCGCACTTGTGGAGCCTTTACTAAAATTAGAGTGCCTTAAGGATACTCTTCTCGGCCCTGATCGTCAGTAGGCTAGAATACTACGTAACGGTCTAATTAACGGTCTAATTAACCTAACGTTGATAGTTCAATAACTATGATTTAATTACAAACTCAAATATTTTTTTAATATAATAGAAATTGCCCATAGTGCACTTATTTTTTGTTTTATAACAATCCAAATATGGTCAATTTCCAAGAAATTCTGGTACACCGTTGGCTTCGCAATTTTTTTCTGGAGTAATTATTGGAAAGTCGACCGGCGAAAACTCACTTTTAGATGCGGAGAAGAACAAGTTTTCTCGTGGTGGAAGCATATTTAACAC
>JAWQRJ010002495.1:0-13433 GCA_033557515.1 Diorygopyx duplodentatus | reverse complement strand
ATATTGATAAGTTAATTATTAAATTCATTGTGCAGTAGTGATACAATCCTATTTATAAGTGTATTACATCAGTATATTTTATTTTTTATTATGTCGGAATGTATTTTATTGCTTTTCTTTCAGTAAATTAAATACATTTTTTAATAATATTTTTTCTCATTTTTTCCCGATATATTTTTTTTCATTTTTTCCATATACTCGCGCCCCCCATTTAGTTTTATCACGCCCCACAGGTTGAGAACCGTTCGACTATTGCATTGCCTAGCTGAAAAAGGAGGACAATTTTCTTTCATTTAAATTGATTTGATTTTACTTCTATTGAAGTTTGCTTTGATTAAATTTATGTTTTTTAGTAAATTATTATCTTCAAAAAATTTGTTTGTCGAATATTTTTTTATAAAACCCAACCCATATTTGCAGGTCTTTTTAGTTCGGTAACTAAACTCTACCGAACCCATTAAAAACATGCAGGTTGTAATTTAAAAAAGCGCCCGATGACGTCACAGGCTCGGATAGGTAACAATTGACCTATCCCAGCGTTTTCCAAATATTCTTTTTTAACCATTTTATCGATTTTATTCGCATTAGCTGGGACATATTGTATATACAAAAATACTTAGTCGTTTGCATGCACACTTGGGAAAAATGTTTCATTGTTATACAGCTACCCATTTATGACAAAGTGTGACACGGGGTAGCTATATGACAATGCGGAAGGCATAACAAAATGTTGATTTTTTACATTTTCTGTTATTTCTCACGGTCTCGTACCACAATATTCTAAAATTTATTTTACCTCTTTTGAGTCCTTCATGTGTCTTCTAAGTTCCTAAATTATTGTTACTGGTTTAATGTTTTTTACTTTCCCTTACCGAAGATATAAAGACAAAGTAATGCATTCGGTCCAAAATTTTGATGGTGAAATTTTGATATATCTTGATGAATTATGGTATTAAGACTAATTGTACCATTTTTGGCCATTGATCCGTCCGGATGTCCGGTTGTCCGCCCATCCGTCCGTTAGATAGAAGTTTGTGGTCCACACATCTGGTATTACTAATCTTTTTTGGGTTCCTTATGGAATTTACGGACTATTTTATTGAACATACATTTGTCGAGAGTCGCACCGTTTAGAAGTTATTGGACATTTTTTACAAAAAATGACAGCTTAACATAGCGGTGCGGCAATGCGAATCCTATCCATCTTAGAGTCTATTTCAGCAAAAAAAAATCCAATAAAAGTTACAGTACTCAGTCCTCCCCATACATAATGTTATTTTCGTATATAGAGGCTGTCTCATTTCTTCTAGACCATAAATTCGACAAGAAATTTAAAAAATGCGGTAATAGACAGGGTGAGGTATTTAACTTGAGACAGCGAATTATTTCAAGGACGACACATTTTAGAAAAAACGTTTCAAATGAAAGTTGTTTGGTGTCAAGGAGGAAACAAAGTGATGCGTTTTTGACATTGTCCCCATTTTCAAGGTCACAGCGGAGTCAACTTAAAAATATGTAACTTCTGTATAAAAATTTTTTTGATCCGACTTCAATTTTGCAAAACAATTACTGCAATTATTACTGCACCTCAACACTTTTAAGATTTAAAAATAAGTTTACTTTTAGTTAGATAGTTGTTATTAGTGTTTTTGTCCGTGTAAAGGTTTGAGAATCCAGATTTCAATTTAGGAAGTTCATGATTTGCAGTAAAAAAAACTGTAAACAAGTTGAGATATCTTCGTCGTATAAAAAAAGTTTCATACAAAGGTTACATATTTTTTCTAGGGAGTAATATGCCGCTATAAAATACTTAGGATTCCATTTAAAAAAATAAGTTGACCCTGCTATGACCTTGAAAATTGGGCCAATGTCAAAAAATAATATCACCACTTTGTTTTCCCCTCGACACCAAACAACTTTCATTTGAAACATTTTTTTCTAAAATGCGTCGTTCTCGAAATAATTCGCTGTGTCAAGTTGTACAGGCTGTTCCATTTAAAAAAAAACTGAGGTTTTAGTCTTTTAAATGGAACACCTTGTATATCACTGCATTTTTGGATTCTGTTTTGAACTCTAAATCAAATCTTATAGTCCTATACTAGTTCAAATTGCTTGTCGGAAAGCGGTTGACGATTTTCTTAAAAATCCTTAGTGCGGAGTGTTTTAATTTTTTTTATTATGAAATATGAAATTGCGTTTTTTAGTGTAATTAATAAAATTTTAATGTAATTAATAGTCAATATGTAAATATACTATCTTTTAATTTAGAATGAGCAATTTTTTTATATTTCTACAGGTGTCAATGGTGGGATTTTGGTTAAATGTATGGTTAGTAAAATCGACCATAAATTCAACAAACAAATTAAAAAATAATAAAATACAAGTTCTGTTTAAAAAACTGAAGTTGCATAGCGTCTAGGAGAATATATGAAAATACTTCTAGGAGAAAATAGAACTGATACAATAAACATTTTATTTGAAACTTTTTTATTTAAAATTATCAGAAATAGGAGAAGTGTTAATACACTTAATACAGATTGACAGGTGGATGAAGAGACAGACAGAGATGAATAAATAATAATAACATATAAATTGTTGACGTATTGGTTTTTATTAATTAAACGTTGTTGCAGGCTTTCGCGGCCGGTGTTCATAATTTTTGGTTTTCCGGTGATCGGCGTGTCGGTGAAGAAACTCTCCGTTGACGTTTCGCCGCTCATTACAGACGGCATTATCAGAACTAACTGATACGACTAACTGGTACGGTACGTTGGTCCGGTTTATATAGGGGATATAGTAGCGAACCGTATCAGTTAGTTCTGATGATACCGTCTGTAATGAGCCGCAAAACGTCACCGACGTGGCGATCCGGTGATCCGGAAGCGAAATAGTATGGTTTTTATTAATTATTTTTTACAACGGAAAAACTATACACAAGAGACAATATATACCTCATTTTTAATACTTTGGTGATTTGGCGATTGGTGATTTGATGGTCCAGGCGTAGATTTACCTACGGGTCACTCATCCACTTCCACTTCATCTTTTCGAAGACCCCTTCCTTCTCACTGCTAGAAAAATGTAGTTCCGGTAGAGGTTCCTTTGGAGGTTTCTCAACAGGTTTCTTTTACTTGCCCTCCGTTTCTTTGGGTTTGGTAAGGTGCTTGAAAACAACTCTCGTAAACTTTACGTAGTGTCGGTTGTTAACCTTGCCCATTTCGTCCCAGGATCACAATTAGTTGTTGCCCTTTTGCATCCTCCGTCCTGTCAACTACTCTCCAGTCTTTGGTATTTAACGCATTCGGCTTTCAATCCTTCCGGAGATTATAACTTCCCCTGTCTTTATCGGTCCCGGAAACCAAACAAACCAGTGTTCTGATTAGTTTCGGAAGGTTCTTTGCTTCTGTTACTTGAAGCGTCGCCCCAATTTCCAATTTAAATTTACTCTTCTTTCTTGATAGCTAAAAAAACTTAGGTTAGCTTACCGTCAACAATGCGACAAAGCATCGTTTACATTAAACGATATTTCATTAATTCTTGTTTACACAAATTAATCAATGGTACGGTCATAAACATACGGTACGTAATATGGTTTTTAAAACAATTTTTAAATTGCATAATAATAACTTCACGGTATTCTTTAAAACATGCCGTTTTGGAAAGAAAATATTTTTATATCTAGGTAAATAAATAAAATTGTGAGGGAAATATCGCCAGCTTATAGAACTGTTGGCGGGCAGTGAAACAGAGATACTGTAGACAGACACGGCCAGGCGCGACTGTGAGGATAGTTTATTTAATCGTTGGCTGTACGATGGCGCCACCAGTATTATAATTTAAATACTTATATTAACTTAACCTAATTTTATTGCATTACAATTAGTAACCTATTAAAATTTTAAGAACAATACATGAATCTATCAATTTTTAGCAACGTTCCTTCATTATTAAACAACACTCGCATATCACATGTCTTTCATAAATTTATAAGAAGGAAAGCATCCTCAATATTTAAACTAGGTAAGAGAATGTCGTGTGAAGATTTACACCCACTCAGCTTTAAATCAGATTAAACCATTTTTATGAACTTTTTATTCACCAAGTCACCGTTGGCAATTAAGAGAAAACGCAAAGTAGGATGCAAGAATTGTCATTCTTTCTCTTTAACCGCTCAACGCTCTGGGGTCATTTAGATGTTATAGAATTAAAGCTTATCCTTCTTATTTCTTCTCGAAAACTACATACGCAGAAGAAATAAAAAGTTTCCGAACGAAATGTTCAAGTTTATGATCTGTACGTCCATCCATCAGTCTGTGGTCAACACTTCTCCTGTTTCCAATCATTTTAACTAAAGTTTGACATGAACGTTGCATGATTTTAGGTCTCTCTTCTAGAAGTATTTTCATACATACAGAGTGTCCCATTTCTTCTAGGCGCTATCCAACTACAGTTATTTAAATGGAACACTCTGTATATTGTCACAGCAGCCTCTATCTGACCTATTCTAACGCATTGGCTTAGCTCTAGTTACTTATCGCGGAGGTACCGATAATAATTCCTAATAACTGAAATTCCACTTACCGTTTTACTTAGCTCTCTTGCCTCTTCTCGGATACCTCAAGGTGCACCAATGAAACACTTTGATTACTATTATCGTTTTATTCACTTCTTGCTTAGGTGTGCCCCAGGATACCGAGCGTTGTCTGGAGAGCCCGCAGGTCTTGATCGAACTTTATTAACTTGTGTCAGTGTCGGGTACACTGACACAAGTGATCAGATCGTGTGTCGAAAAATCGGTGTAAAACGGTTAAATCTGTATGTTGCCCTCCTAGGGCAGTACAGCAGTAGTAATGTTAGTTGAATTTTAAAATCGTGGGGAGTGTGATTAGGTAAATGTGGGAGAGCTGGCAGAAGAATTGTCGACTAACGATGTTATTTAAAATTCAAATTAAAAGTGTTAAAAGGAAAGAATCTAAAAGGAATATGATGTGATATTAAAATGTTAATTAAAAGATATTTTCAAATCACCATGATATTTTTCTACTATTTAAAAAAATAGGAGTTAGTTACTTTCTCAATTTCTGTAGTTTCAAGAGTAAAGCCAAGGAGGAGCGACGTGCGTCCCGTACGAAACGAAGTCCCTAATCCCGTTTTCTTCTGGATACGCCGCCCCCACTCTTTGCCGGCGCGGTCGTCGCCGAAAGAAATCTTAATTAACGGGCCCATTGTTCTGGGCGGAAACCCGCTTCTTCGGCGGCTTGACGCGTCACCGCCTGCCTTTATCATATTTAAAGCAGCTAACGCAAATCTGATGTCGGCACTCCCGTATCCCTATTATTCCCCATAATGACCCGTGGAGAAGCCCGTGCACGCCCTCTGGCGACAAGAAGTCAATAATGCTGTCGCTGAAGTCCGACGTCGACGCGTTAATCCCGCAAGGCTTTAAACTATTTTAGCTACAATAGAAGACCGCAGTATCAAGAAGTATTTATTGGGCAAAATAGATAACAGGGAAACTTTCTGCGTAGTTAAGAAATTAAGGGAGAAATGCGAAAGAATCTTGATAATAATAAATTGAAGATCAAGTTCCTAGGATACTTATACTTTCCTATATGACTGCAGAAATTGGAATCAATTATTAAACTATTCTATTGTTGAATCAATTATAACAACAGAATAGTTCGTATTATGAGCCTCCACTTACGTACTCTAGAATATCTAAGGACTACTTTAGTTTTGTTTCAAGAGCTGTTCTATTTTTGTGGTTTTACCAAACAATTTTATTACGAGTACATTTTTATACATTAACTCGACAATTCTTTAAAATTTCAAATATCTTGCTTGAAAACAATATTTGAATCTACGTTTTGGATTTACAGGTAAGTAAACAAAGGTGAAGGGCAATTTTTTCTTCGTTTCTTTTTTTGAGAATAACATTCATTCTAATTAATCTGAGTAATAGGGAAACGAAAAGATAACTGAACAATTAGACATTTGTATAACATTTAATTTCACCTTTATCGGTATTTTATATGATTACTGATGATGGTCACTAATGATAATAATAATCGTGCAAAAAATAATACACAATACTTAATCAATAAGTGTGTCTGTCACAAAAAGAAAAATTGTAGAAATACGTAGATGAAACATGATTTTTTCTCATGATTTTATAAATCTTTTCTCTCTTTATAAATTTCGATTAACGAAATTATCAATTAAATAGAAGCAATTCTCTTCCGGATTAGAAAAGTTGTGACTCTTTATAAGCTCGTGAACTGATGCTTCAAACAGTTTGTTTAATGGAATAGCCCTTGTAATTTAATCTAAGCGTTGAGGAGTTAATTGGATTATTTGGCGATTGGATTATTTTTACAAAATGTAAAATTTTTGCTGTGTATTGTTCTCTATCAAGGAATTAGTAACGATTAAAGTGAAGCCCTTGGTTAACAAGGGTCTGCTTTATTGAGAAAAAAATGCAGGGTGTCCAAATTAAAATACTAAAATATGTCCAGAAGTTGTTTTCTGTCTTCGCACGGTTTGGACGCTATGAATAGTATTTAGAAGGTTAGTTTTATTATCTAATTAAAGTCATAAGCAGTTTTCTAAAGATAGTAAAGGGAATGCGCAGCTTTGAAGAATCTAGGATAATCTTTTTAATTTTTAATTTAATAATAATGAATAAAGAAAATATATTCGATTTAGATAAGCGATCTAGAATTGACGAAATTAGTTGTAGTCTACAAATTTGATTTTTTGCTTTTTCTTTAACCATTTTATAGAATGTTGGGTAACATTCATTTGGATTTTGGAACAATCTGATAGAAATATAGAACAATTCGGAAAACACTTTTAGACAAAATTCGAAACTTCACGTACACCGCTTCTATTAGAATTTGGTTGGATAAAGTATGTTCAGCTATTTTTTGTACGCATATGTGCGATTTCAACCTCTGTATTGTAATATATTAAGTAAGAACACACTGTTAACTTGGAATGTTATTTGCATTATAAAGTGTTGTTTTGCATTTAAGATATGAAAATTTCAGCAACACAATATTCTGAATACATGCCATATGCCTATGAAACCATGCATTATCCAATAAACAATTGAAATATTGTACATCATAAATTTTTTATAAGATATCGGTCCAAAAGTAAAAACGAAAATGTTAATAAATACTCACGTTTTTCTTCACGGTGCTATATAGACCTTTATGAGTTTTGACATGCTTTAAATCCTCCATGTTCTTAACACTAGTGTCCTCGTGTCATCTTCCACCACGTCCAGGTATCGCTCCTTGCGTCTTCCACCTCGCATGTTCGCTGAAAGCTTCTCAAACATTAATTTTAACGTTTGTTCAGCCTTCATCCTAAACACATGTCCCACTCGTCTTAACTTAAATTATTAAATTATAGCGTTCTTTCTCCAAATTCCACTCTTGTTTATTGATCCATATATTATTTTAAGAACTTTTCTTTCAAATATTCCCAGAAGGCTCCGATCTTCTTGTGTAAGTATCCACGTCTCTGAACCATATGTTAGAATTTGTTCGTATTAGCGTCTTGTATATTTCAGTCACTTAATAAAAACTATAATTATACATAAATTCTATTATATTCGGAACTCAGTAGTCTTTATTATTTGTTTATATTTTAATTATTGATCATTTTGTGTTTTATTAGTTAGGCCAGTGGTATTTGTAAGGTCAATAATTCTACTTACCTGTCTTATGTAAAATAGTTTTTATGGCAGATAATTACCTCTCCGCACTTGTTACAAGCAGAAATAAATGTTTTAGGAAACTGTAAAGATATTGTGGTGTTACAAAAAAATAGCCAATATAAACAGCCAATATTTCACAAGTTATTAAAAAAATAATATTTCTTATCAAACTTAACATATTTCTTATCAAACTCAAAACAAATGTTAAAAAAGAAAAACACCAGATAAGTAAAGTTGAAATTTTTATTCTGCTTTAGTGAATAAAAATTTCAACAAGAATAACAAAATTCAAGACGAATCATATGAACATGAAAATTTTTAAAAGTCTAATAAATACCCTAATAAAAATTATTATTTTAATTCTAAGGCAAATGTTTATAAATACGTATCAAAATTGTAGTGATAATAAAACTACTAAAGTGAAACTATAGAACAATAGACTAAAAGTTTGATATTAAACAAACCAATTCTTTCATAAACTTGGATACTTAACGTAACGAAATATAAATCTTATTTAAATATTACTTCACGAAAACTGGCTAAGTTATAATTAGAACATCAGAAAAAAACCCATAATTTTTGTAATACTCAAAAATGAAGGTATTTTGTCTAGAAAACATTTTGATCTTGTAAAATACTGTAATTTTATTTAAAAATAAAGCAATTGCTGTATTTTAATTAAAATTACAAATCCATAATTCTTATAATTTAGGAAAAATGGAGCAAAATATTGTGTTTATTATTTGTTTGTATTTTGATCATTGTTCATTTTGTGTTTTATTAGTTAGGCCAATTTTATTTGTAAGGCCAATAATTAGACTTACCTGTCTGATGTAAAATAGTTTTCATGACAGATAATTACCTGTGAGTCCCTCTCCGCACTTGTTACAAGCAGAAATAAATGTTTTAGGAAATTGTAAAGATATTGTGGTGTTACAAAAAAATAGCCAATATAAACAGCCAATATTTCACAAGTTATTAAAAAAATAATATTTCTTATCAAATTAAAAACAAATGATAAAAAAGAAAAACAAGAGATAAGTAAAGCTGAAATTTTTATTCTGCTTTAGTGAATAAAAATTTCGACAAGAATAACAAAAATCAAGACGAATCACATGAACATGAACATTTTTAAATAGTGTAATAAAAACTCTAATAAAAATTATTCTAAGTCTAAGGCAATGTTTATAAAAATGTGTATCAAAATTGTAGTGATAATAAAACTACTACAGTGAAACTGTAGAGCAATGGACTAAAAGTTTAATATTAAACAAACCAATTCTTTCATAAACTTGGATACTTAACGTAATGAAAAATAAATCTTACTTAAATATTACTTCATGAAAACTGGCTAAGTTATAATTAGAACATCAGAAAAAAGCGATAATTTTTGTAATACTCAAAAATGAAGGTATTTTTGTCTAGAAAACATTTTGATCTTGTAAAATACTGTAATTTTATTTAAAAATAAAGCAATTGCTGTATTTTAATTAAAATTACAAATTCTATATTTAATGTAAAATATTAAATTGTCTTTTGTTTATATTTTAATTATTGATCATTTTGTGTTTTATTAGTTAGGCCAGTGGTATTTGTGAGGTCAATAATTCTACTTACCTGTCTTATGTAAAATAGTTTTTATGGCAGATAATTACCTCTCCGCACTTGTTGCAAGAAGAAATATATGTTTTAGGAAATTGTAAAGATATTGTGGTGTTACAAAAAAATAGCCAATTTAAACAGCTAATATTTCACAAGTTATTAAAAAAATAATATTTCTTATCAAACTTAACATATTTCTTATCAAACTCAAAACAAATGATAAAAAAGAAGAACAAGAGATAAGTAAAGCTGACATTTTTATTCTGCTTTAGTGAATAAAAATTTCAACAAGAACAATAAAAATCAAGACGAATCATATGAACATAAAAATTTTAAAGTCTAATAAAAACCCTAATAAAAATTATTCCTAGTCTAAGGCAATTGCTTATAAAAGTATGTATCAAAATTGTAGTGATAATAAACCTACTACAGTGAACATAGACTAATAGAACAATAGACTAAAAGTTTAATATTAAACAAAACAATTCCTTCATAAACTTGGGTACTTAGGTGTAATGAAAAATAAATCTTATTTAAATAATCTTATTTAAACTACTTCACGAAAACTGGGTAAGTTATTTAAAATTTGAACCAAAATTTGCAATCGTCACTTTCTAGGTAAACTATTAATTTGAAAACATTGAAAAGTCGCAATTGGTACAGGTTTTGCAAAAAAGGAGAATTTAATTTAAACTGAACTGACTTTCTGAACAAGTCTTCTAATGAAAGAATTCTAATTTTTTTTATAACAAAAGCAACCTAAACTGTGATAAAATGTACATCTAATAAAGGCCAATTTGGATTGCTAATTAGCAATCCAAACTGGTAGATTTGTCGAAGAAGGTCCAGCAGGAGATGACATTGTGAACAACTAGAATCATTCAATTCAAAATGAAAAATTTTAAACTAAAAGTTAATTTCATTAACTTAAACGCACACGTGAAATCTGTAATAGATTTTGAAAAAAAAACCAAACACTTCTTTCTGCCTTTAATACCAAAATCAACCGAGATAAAGTGGTAAAACAAAAATCAAACAAAAAATCTCAACAACAATACCAACCGAGATAACAAGTTGCTCGCTCTACGTGAGCACATTTTGCGTGCGCATTATCGAGTCGTCCATATGCATAATTTGCACCAAACCACTGCGATCTACCCATAAAAATGAATCGAGCACAGCTCGGTCGCTGAGCGGAGCACAGCTCGGTCTCCGAGCGGAACTCAGAGGTATTTGCTAAGGCCGAGCGATAGCTCGGTCTACCAGTTGCTAAATCTTAAGTGCGAACCAAGAGAGATCTTCGTTTCGTGTCTGATAACCCCACACGCAATGATGTGCATTCATTAGCGAAGAAACTTTAATGCCAATGCTCATTTCGCTGGTAGTTTTAGCTGCAAGAAGAAAACCGTTTCTTGTGCCATACCAACGGTATTATCTCCGCGAGCAACCACTAACGTAATCAATTAATCGACATCCTCAAACAATACGAACGTCGGAATTGTTTCGAATCTCCGATCTGAGTGTGTCGCAACCTCCTCCGCGGCGGCATCGCATTGCATAACGTTACGTAACCTTTGTATTGTGCCGTTCCAGAGGACGTCGAGAATTGCAACGTTCTGCCGGTGCCCCAAACACAATGGACGCCCCTACCGGAAGCGGTCTGCTCGGTAGTCCTGCGGCTGTCGAGCCAAGGAAGGCCCGCGGGCGTCGAGACCATACGGGAATCGCTGATGATGGCCTTCCCGCACGTTTCCCCGCCCACCGAGAGGATTCTCTACGATACCCTGGTGCAATTATCGACGGAGAGGAAGCTGTATCACACGTCGCGGGGATACTTCATCGTTACGCCCGAGTGAGTCCCCTATTAATATCTCTTCTGCGACGCGGAAAGGTTCAACGCAACCGGAAAATCTCACGTACACTTTCTGCAGAGTACTTACGATTTTTCTGTTTCACTCGTAAATTTTCAGTGGATATTTGACTACATATTTGCTAAATGTTAGTATAGAGTGCTTTGGATAACACTATGAAAGCAGTTGTTATTAGTTTTTCTTTTGTTCTGTTGACAAATTCACATTGGATTGTAGGCAATAAAATATGACTTTAGGATTTTTTTGGGCATCGTAGATTCGCGTCAAAACGATTCAAGGTTTAAAAATGGAAAAATCACGATCAAGAAGAAGAAACAAAACCGATTTAGCCACATTAGAATAGAAAAGAAATATGCATCAAAAGCACTATATTGTATTTTCTTTGCTTGATTATCAACAGAATACAATCGAGGCACCTACGAACACATTCGCATGTAATTGTTAACCATAAGAACTTTCACCCCCTACAAATATTAATGTGGCAAACTCTAAATTTCTCTTTTTACTACCTTTTGTAATCGATTCCTGACTAATTGTGATTTTCCGCTACTTGTATGTTAATATAAACTGTCTTTATCCCTGGTTTCATGGTTAGTTTGTTTATAAATATACTATGAATGAACTGTGAGAATGTGTTCATGTTCTATTATGTTTCATTTCGCGTTTATTTAGTTCCCAGTGAAATACTTTTACAACAGAAATTTTTGGTGTATGTTTTAGATATTTATATAATAGTGTAATAATTTAGATAATTGTGTTGATAATAATATGTTTGAGATATTTAGGTTTTAGATATTAATTAGTGACTACTTTATTTCTTTAACAGAAAATTTTAACTAGATCTTTATCTATTTTTAGAGGCTCTTCTTTGATGTCATTCAAAAATAGGTTGGTTTGGTGTGCATCGATTTTAATTTGCATATTTTATTTATTGCATTGTTTTTAAAATGCATGCATTGTTTTTAAAATGCAAGCCTTCTTCCTAATCTTATTAGTTCACATCAAATACTTTACAGAATGTACTGTAACAATAATGTAACTCGCAGTAAGCAAGAAAAACTTTCATTGTCTCTATGCATAACTTTAAACTTGTTACGATACACTCAGTATATAATTTTTAACTTCTCGCTTATCCTTTAAAAGTTTACGATTAAAGCACAGTTTTTACCACTATTTATTCACATTTACAATTATCGACTTGTTCTTTAGACGTAGAAGATCGCGGAGTCATTCTAGAGGTCGACGAAAACAAGACGATGTCAGCGCAATCGGAAAAACCATGCTGATGTCCACGGAAGAGGCCTTAGTACTAGTCCATGGTGAAATGACCACCATTCGTGATGGAGACATCACGCACCAGTGCATCCAAACGAATTTGGCCGACGTTATTTGTGGAGGTTCTACATTTTTATATATATATAATCAGAAAATCTCCTTCCTACCGTTAGGTGTAAGGACATATTAATGTCCTATTAATAGCTCCTCTCTTATCTGTTCGTTCCTAAGCCTGTCTCGTCTTGTAACTTCCTTAACTCTCCGTAAAAATTTCATTTCGGCCGCCTGTACTCTGCTCTCCTGTCTCTTTGTCAACACGCAGGATTCACACCCATACACCAGTATTGGTCTATATATCGTTTTGTACACCTTCATTTTTGTTTTTGCTGATACTTCACTCTTGCTGATAATACTGTTGTTTATCGCATGGTACAACCGCATGGCTCTTCCAATCCTTTCATTGACATCCTTGTCCTGCTCCCCTCTTTCCTCCACTATTGTTCCCAGATATTGAAAACTATCCACTTGTTCAATCTTTACATTGTCAATCTTTATGTTTATAGTTTCGTTCTCCCCTGTTATTACCATCACCTTTGTCTTGTCTTTGTTCAGCTTCACACCTTTTGCTGTTAGTTCTTCGTTCCATACATTCAGATTTTCCCACTCATTTCTTGCCAGGAGTACCACTTCGTCGGCAAAAGCGCATTCTGATAGCTCTATTCTCTGCATGTTTCTATATCCAACGTGCAGCTTGCTTGTTCTTTGCTTGGTGCTTCTTATGATGTCATCCATCAAGGATATAAACAGCATGGAGCTCATAATTCCTCCTTGCCGTATTCCTTCTGTTGTCTTGAAAATGTCTGACCTCATGTTATTACATCTTACGTAGTTCCGGCTGTTCCTATACAGGCTTTGTATTGTCCTTAGGAGTTTTCCATTTACTCCTCTAATTGTCAAGC
>JAWQRJ010002494.1:0-13433 GCA_033557515.1 Diorygopyx duplodentatus | reverse complement strand
CAGTAAACTTGTTCCACAACATAAACTTCTTACCACAAAAATCCACTAACGATACACTTCGAATCAGAAATATGAAACTACACGTAACAATTTGTGGAGCAACAAAATCGGAATTCCCGCAAATAATTAGGAACTACTTAGCAACAAATTCCTATGAATCGAGTTTTTCAAAATAATAATTTTGTAGTTGGTTTCTGCTAGTTGAATGTTAACTTGACAGGATCTTTTATTTCTCGAAAATGTGTGGAGCAAAAAACTCGGAATCGCGGCAAATAATTAAGAATTACTTAGCAATAAATTCTTATGCATCGGGTTTTACAAAATAATGAATTTCTAGGCTAGCTTGATCGTTAACTTCGTAAGATCTTCGATTTTTTAAAAATCTATGAAGCAACACAGTGGAGATTACGGCAACTAATTAGCAACAAATTGCCATATTCCCTGTTCTCCAATATAGTGATATCTTTTGTTTCATTTTGCCAATTTGACCGTCAAGCTTGCAGAAACCTGGATTTTTGGGAAATGGCTGCAGCAACAATATCGCGATTACGGCAACTAATTCCCAACAAATTATTTATACGTACCCACATACTAACCTTTCGCGGATTCTGGATATAACCTTCTCTCAGCTGTGTGAAGTTTTCAGTATTCGTTTGACCTCCCAAAGTGTTCGTTTCACCCCTATTTTAAAAAATGGGTACTAAAGAACATGTGTTAGAAAACTACTGTAAACATAAAATGCATGTTAAATGACACAACTTTGTCGATAGACTGTTTCAGCAATAAGAAGAGATATTAAAAATTTATACAGTTTGATCTCTGTAAATGAGACAACTGACAACTAACTTGGTTTTATAAGATGATAATAGGAGATATATATATATATATATATATAATATGTATATATATATATATATATATATATATATATATATAGTCTTATTGGAGTGTGTAAATTTACACTTAATTGCTTTCTTTATCGAAAATTGGCTTGTTTCGTGTTTTTTCTTTGGTTAAATTGGTGCAAAATCACATAAACTACCTACTTAAAATTCTTGAAGTATCATTAGTCGCGATAACAACATACAATAATAATTGACTGCGTAGCTAGCTGAGTAAAATATTATAATGAGTGCTTTTTGTTCTCAAATTCTTTCAGAATAACATAACGATATGTGGTAGTCGTAAATGACGTATTCGTGAAACGAATAAAATCTACAATCATACATGAATTTGTTGCATAAGTTGAATAAGAACAAGTGGAATATAACGTACAGTAATTAGAATGTACTTTACAAGACAGGTACAAGTTTTACTTGTTGTACTTGTTGATAACTGTAAAACATTCGTACAACGAAATAGCCGAAAAATGTAGGCGCGTCCCCTTATTTCCTAATATAGACCTAGAAAAGGTGATTGCTAGGAAAATATATCATTTTTCTGGAAAACCACAACGTCGTAATTTTTCAGCTCGTGGGAACATGGTACCTCGCAGAATCAGCAGGACCAGAAGAACCAATTAGATGTGCGGTTTACAATATTACTTCCGAAAGAACGCAAAGCGGAGTTGTACTAACCACCTGGATAATTAACAAAGACGAAAGGTACTATACATTATTTAATAAAAAACAATGTTTGTATCAATGAGTTTATGTTGCAGAAAGGAAGGTTTTAAGGGATTTCCGGTAAACAATACGTCCCAATTGAAGGTAGAAAGGGACGGCAAAAGAGAGATATCAGAACTGAAGGACGTGTGGATAGTTTCCACGGATTATACGTCTTATTCATTGTGGTACCTTTGCATACCTCATAGCGAAGATGGAGGTAACTCAGCTTATATTTTGCACGCAACTGTAACTGTGAATATATAAAGCGCACTATTATCGCCTGGAAAATAAATTATCCAAGCATATGGAGACTTATAACAAGGAAACCGGCTTATTTTCAAAGCACATTTGATAATATTTGAACTATACCACTGCACACGTCTCATATAAATATGTGATTAAGTACTAGAGATTGGTTGTTTGATTTAAGCTTTAACGACAAAGAGCGTACCGGTACTATTTTTCTGTTTTTCGATAGTATCACTATCCAAATGCAAAGATCGCTTATTTAATTTGTTTATTTTGTTAAAGCAGATAGTTTGTTATTTCCTTACTGTAATATGTATTTGCAGGTATTACCTATGCAGCCGTTAGAACTAAGTCTGGATTAAAACCAGCTGCTATCAAGATGAGGGCTATTCTGAAAAAAATAGGGTTTAGTCTTGATAAAATATACACTATGGATTACAGTGATTGTACTAAATTGTTGAAAAATTGAAATTGAAAAATTTTGAAGTTTGTAGATTTGTGGTCAATGGTACGCCCAAGAAATTGGAGGTAAAGATCAAAGCGGAATGAAATGTTTGCACTATGTTCTGAATTATAATAAAAACAAGACTATTATGACCGAAAGACTATACAGAACTGAGACGACTTATAGTAAAAAATCATTTAAAGTTGTACAAATCAACGACACTTCGTTATTTGCGGTAGAATGGCGAGGATGTAAGTTCACACTGAAAATTAATACTACTTCATTGTTTGCACGCAAAAAATTGTTGCAGAAACCAGGTTTATGTGGACAATTGGTACTGATTACAAATCATGGTCTACTTGGTATATATGTAAACCAGAAGAGAACGATAGAGGTAAATTAAAGTTTTTTCCACCCATTTGGAACAACCTATATAACTAACTTATGAATTTTCAGACATATTATCTATTTCTACCAGAAAACGTACACCCAGCACAGCAACAATGGAAAAAGCCCGCGATTCTGTTAGAAAAGCTGGGTTTAAGATGACTAAACCGTATTTACGAACTGTAGATCAGTCTAATTGTGATTAATGTGTTTGTATACGGGGCATAGTTAAGAAATAACATTGAGTAAAATAATATTAATGTTATATTAAAATTATATTTAAACAGATCTTGTTTTAATAAATTATCTTCCCATGCCAGGTGATTTGTGAGGCAAAGTAGGCTGAGAAGCTTAAGGATTTCTTTTTCGCATAACCGTTACTTAGCAAAATTAATTCTCTGTCGTCAACTTTGTTACGAGTAAACTGTTTTTGTAACAGGCCCTTTTTATTATAATTAATTTACAATTATTACCCTAGTGGATATTAACCTTCTCAAATACCTAATATATAAAATTAATACGTAAGTAATAATTAATAAGTTAACAAGTAATATTTAAAGTTAAAAGTCCTGACAACAACAAACATATTCTAGCTTCTGTTTGTTTGAAACACTATTTAAAATTTTAAGAAAAGCAACATTTTCTCTATACTTTTCCCAACGCACTTATTTTAAACATGTAATTATAATATACGCAGTATTTCCTGTAATTACTTGTTGTTCATTGTTCCAGTTTATTAACGTCATGGTATGCCAATTAAGATTTGAAATATACACAAATAAATAAGTATGGATTTAACAAGCAGCTGATTGGCATAGGTATGTATATAAAGCTTAGCTCTTCTCACAAAAGTACTGAATTTACGTATTACGTATCACGAATTACGAATTTAGTGTTTTATGATTATGGTTCCAAAGATGAGTACTCCGTTACTCTTAGTAGCAATTTCTTGTGCCACAGCACAAACCATTGACAAGAGATGCATTAAGGTACCTCTAATTAACAATTTTCAAGCAGAGCAGGTAATCATTAGATTACCATTATGAAAACTTTTGTTTTCAATTTCAAATTTTTAGGTTTGTGGCCACTGGTATGGCCAAGAAATTGGAGATGAAGAGGAGAGCGCAATGCAATGTTTGCACTATGTTATGACCTATAATAAAAACAAGACTATTATGACCGAAAGGATCTACAACAATCAGACGACTAGTAGCAAAAAACCATTTAAAGTTGTGCAAATCAACGACACTTCGTTATTCACGGCAGAATTTAGAGAACGTAAGTTTACACTGAAAATTGATAAAAGTTTACACTGATACTATTTCTGTACTCGCACGTAAAAATGTGCTGCAGAAACCAGGTTTGTGTGGACAGTTGGTACCGACTACAAATCATGGTCTGTTTGGTATTTATGTAATCCAGAAGAGAACGATAAAGGTAAATTAAAGTTTATTGCATCCATATAGAACACCCTATATAAGTTATGTGTCAATTTTCAGGGATATTGTTTCTCTCTACCAGAAAACGTACACCCAGTAATTCAACAATGGAAAAAGCCCGCGATTCCGCTAAAAAAGCTGGGTTTAAGATGACCAAACCGTATTTACAAACTGTAGAGCAGTCTAATTGTGATTAATGTAGCTATTTCTATGAGGAGTGTAGGAAGAAAAATTGAATAAAATAACATTAATGTAATTCCAAATTATATTCAACCTGGTCTTGTTGTAATAAATAACCAATATTATTTGTTATTTATTACTTACCTGGTCCTATTGTAATAAATAAGCGCCTACATTTCTCCGCTATTTCGTTATACGAATGTTTTACAGTTATCAGCAAGAGCAGTAAAACTTGTATCTGTCTTGTAAAGTACATTCTAATTACTATACGTTATATTCCACTCGTTCTTATTCAACTTGTGCAACAAATTCATGTATGATTGTAGGTTTTTATTCGTTTCACGCATACGTCATTTACGACTACCACATATCGTTATGTTATTCTGAAAGAATTTGAGAACAAAAAGAACTCATTATAATATTTTACTCAGGTAGCTACGCAGTCAATTATTATTGTATGTTGTTATCGCGACTAATGATACTTCAAGAATTTTAAGTAGCTAGTTTATGTCAGTGATTTTGCACCAATTTTGCACCAAAAAAAAAATACGAAACAAGCCAATTTTCGATATAGAAAGCAATTAAGTGTATACTTACACTCCAGTAAGGCATTATATATCAATATCCTATCATCATCTTATAAAACCATATTAGTTGTCAGTTGTCTCATTTGCAGAGGTCGAACTGTTTAAATTTTTAATATCTCTTCTTATTGCTGAAACAGTCTATCGACAAAGTTGTGTCATTTAACATGCATTCTATGTTTACAGTAGTTTTCTAACACATGTTCGTTAGTACCCATTTTCTAAAATAGGAGTGAAATTTTTTTGTTTGTTTTGGACCATAACTTTTTCTTGGGGGGTGAAGAAACGAACACCTTGGGAGGTCAAACGAATACTGAAACCTTCACACAGCTGAGAGAAGGTTATATCCAGAATCCGCGAAAGGTTAATATGTGGGTACGTATAAATAATTTGTTGCTAATTAGTTGCCGTGATCGCGATATTGTTGCTGCAGTCATTTCCCAAAAATCCAGGTTTCTGCAAGCTTGACGGTCAAATTGGCAAAATGAAACAAAAGATATCACTATTTTGGAAAACAGGAAATATGGCAATTTGTTGCTAATTAGTTGCCGTAATCTCGACTGTTGCTTCATAGATTTTCAAAAAATCGAAGATCCTGCGAAGTTAACGATCAAGCTATCCTAGAAAATCATTACTTTGTAAAACCCGATGCATAAGAATTTATTGCTAAGTAATTCCTAATTATTTGCCGCGATTCCGCGTTTCTTGCTCCACACATTTACGAGAAATAAAAGACCCTGTCAAGTTAACATTCAACTAGCAGAAACCAACTACAAAATTATTATTTTGAAAAACTCGATTCATAGGAATTTGTTGCTAAGTAGTTCCTAATTATTTGTGGGAATTCCCAATTTGTTGCTCCACAAATTGTTACGTGTAGTTTCATATTTCTGATTTGAAGTGTATCGTTAGTGGATTTTTGTGGTAAGAAGTTTATGTTGCGGAACAAGTTTACTCATCTGTCGGGCGAGAGTTGACCGGGGAGAAGTTTTCTGGCTGGTTCTGGTTCTCTGATGCACAAAACGATTATTTGGCACGTAACATATTAGAAGTAACCGATTGATAGTTTCTTTTGGTGGATGTTTTGTTCAAATTTGTTTTTGAGTGCAAATTTTGTTGGCTGGTTTTATGGGATGGTCTTATTGGTTGGATTTCCGATTTTTTCAAGGCAGAGGTGTCCATCGTCGAGCAATAAACAGGATTTAGCCATGTTTCGGATCGTATTGTGGGAAAGAACACGTTTGGAGGGCGGTGGGCACGTTTGTTTAAAAAATAAATTATAATCATAACTAAATAAGTTTTGTAAAAAAACATACATACGTTTAAACCTATAAAAAAATAACTATAAAAAAAGATTGTTTTAAACAAGAAATTTTATTACAAAACCATTATAACTAAATAACTCCATAACGAGTTAATTTATTATTTAAAAAAATAAGAAAAGTTTAAAAAAACATTTGTTTTCATATTCCAGGTTTAAATTTAATTATTGTCAAGTCTTAATGAAGACTTGACAATAATTAAAAACTAGTTAACTTTAGCTACCCCTATTTTGAAAAATGGATACTAACGATCCCCGAGGGGTACCTACAAACGAAACTGAAGGCGGTGCAATCATCTACGATGCACACGGAAACAGCACCCGTTTACAGAATTAAAATACAAGCGTCATATTGGAATGATCACACAGATTAGGTTGTTAGGAAAAGAAAACAAAATGAACTTATTACTAAATATTACTGTATTATACAAGCAGTCCCCTATCAATTACATTTAGACTGGTCTACAGCTTTTAAATAAGGTTTCGTCAACTTGAAGCCTGCTTTTCTAGCAGCATTACGTGCTTTCTCCATTGTTTCATTACTGGGAAACCGAACTCTGGTGGAAAGGAACAGTGCCCCTGAAAAAGTTTAAGTATTTCGGAAGTGATTCCTCCAATTTTATTGCGGAAATTTTCGTCATACCCTTATCTTTCTGGTCTGGGTTGCAAAGATACCAAGCAGACCAAGACTTGTAGTCAGTCCCAATTGCCCAAAGCGCTCTCATATCTGCAAAGTTTTGAATGAAACTGCATAAGCGTTGAATATATTTTGTAGTTCAACTTACACCCTTTCCATTCTAACAGATATACCGAAGTATTGTTGATTTGGAATACGTTGTACGGCTCTGATGTCTTGCTGGGAGAATCAGGTTTACCATAGATTCGTTCAACTGTAGATGTGCTGTTTTTGTTAGACGTTAAAGTGTAGTGCAGACATTTTTTTCCTCCGTCATCGTCATCTCCTATTTCTTGACCATACCACGTACCCGCAATCTACAAATATGTGGCTTAAAATAGTAGAAGAGAGGTTAATTTGTTGAATACCGCATTTCCATCATAGTTGTTTATTAAAGGTACACTAATACACCTTTTATCAAAAAGTTGACTGCTGGAACATTGCGTAATAATTGCTGAGAAAAATATGGGAATGAAGATTTTCAACACCATGATTACACGTGATGTGTGAGATTTTACAGTGTTTGTCAGGATCGATATGACTTATATACATATACGCGTACATATTTAGTTAGTTCCTCATTAAAACCATATCATGTGATCTAATAAAGCACGCTGGTTATATTTTTAATTAAAATACCTTAAAGCAATTAGGTTAAAGATAAGGCAAGCCAACTAGCATGTTAAACCAATTAATTGCAGGCGAGTACTGCGCATTGCTCTGTATATCTTCTACGGGTTATTTGTACTAAATCTGATCATCGAACCTATTTAAACGATTGTCCTTTTATCCATTTTCCGTGGTCGACGAGGTGTTTAACAATAATACGAGTAATAAATAAATAATTCTTATTAGCCAAAAATGTATTAATATCAATATCATTTGCGTTCTTGTCCCACTTACGAGTAATGCAAACGTTGAAGGGATCTAGCGTAGGATAACCTTGCTGTGTCAGCATGACAATATTAAATAACAATTTGTTTGTCATTGAGATTCCATTACAATGTAAACTGAGACAAACACTGGAGCGGAGCTTCCAGACTTTCAGATAGAGCTTTCGGACTTTCAGTGCACGGAACTTTATGTTTAAAAGCGAGATAAAAACAGACCTGGTACAGTTTTTAGTGTAAGGGTTCCTTTATTGTATTTAGAGCATACAAATGATCAAAAAACATCTGGCTTATACGATCACAGAACTTTAAATTACTGCTGGATTTCCACATTGAAAAGTGAGAATACTTCACGGTAAAATTCCGTTAGAGCAGAAAGTCGTGTATGTTACTCTCGCATAATGTGACTTTATTGACTTGCCCTCGATTATGACTGCGTTCGCTGGGCCATAAACTGGCCCCGTCGAATAATGTACTACTTTATGCACTTGTGACAGAAATGTGTTTTTCCATGTGTTTGCGGGTAACTTCAAATCTCAAAAGTTATTGTTCAAACAAACATTGTTCTAAATTCGTTGTTCCTATCAAATTAACTACATTTGCTGTTATAAGGTTCCTTAATAGCTTAAGGAAATTCCTTAATTCCTTAACGTTCAAAAGTTATACAGTATGTATTTGTTTTGTATCAAGGTTAATAACATATCATGACGTTAAAATGCTTAAATTAATTGGTTTAACAGTGCTAGTTGGCTTTCCTTATCTTTTACCTAATTACTTTAAGGTATTTTGATTAAAAATATAATCAGCGTACTTTATTAAATCACGCGATATGGCTTTAATGAGGAACTAATTAGAAAATATGTACGTGTATATATAAGTCATATCGATCCTGACAAACACTGTAAAATCTCACACAGTTTTCAACGTGTAATCATGGTTTTGAAAATCTTCATTCCCATATTTTTCTTAGCAGTTATTACACAATGTTCTAGCAGTCAAATTTTTGATAAAAGGTGTATTAGTATACCTTTAATAAACAACTTTGATGGAAATGCGGTATTCAACAAATTAACCTCTCTTCTTTTAATTTAAGCTACATATTTGTAGGTTATAGGTACGTGGTATGGTCAAGAAATAGGAGATGATGATGATGGAGGAAAAAAATGTCTGCACTACACTTTAACGTCTAACAAGAACAGCACATTTACAGCTGAGGGAATCTATGGCAAACATGATGCTCCCAGCAAGACATCAGAGCCGTACAACCTATTCCAAATCAACAATACTTCGGTATATCTCATAGAATGGAAAGGGTGTATGTTGAACCGCAAAATATATTCAACGCTTATGCACTTTCACTCAAAACTTTGCAGATATGAGAGGGCTCTGGGCAATTGGGACCGACTACAAGTCTTGGTCTGCTTGGTATATTTGCAAGCCAGAAGAGAAATATAAGGGTATGACGAAAATTTCCGCAATAAAATTGGAGGAATCACTTCCGAAATACTTAAACATTTCAGGGGCACTGTTCCTTTCCACCAGAGTTCGGTTGCCCAGTAATAAAACAATGGAGGAAGCACGTAATGCTGCCAGAAAAGCTGGCTTCAAGTTGACGAAACCTTATTTAAAAGCTGTAGATCAGTCTAAATGTGATTGACGGGGAACTGCTTGTATAATACAGTAATACATAGCAATAACTTCATTGTGTTTTCTTTTCCCAACACCCCAACCTATGTGATCATTGCTATATGACGCTTGCGTCATTATTTACGTGGGTGAAACAGACATACCCCCAACAACTCAAAAGGCTTACTAACTTAAAGCTACAGAAAGTATCAGTTAACATAACAGTTGATATTGATATTCAATAATCAATTAAATATCAATACATACTATACTTATACCTTAGAAGATATTAAAAATACCAGTTGACTTGTGGGACGGCTCTATGGAGAAAATTTTAACAATCTAACAATTTTTCTTCTGAAGGACTAAATTGTTACTATTTTTGGTCACTTAATGCCTAAATCTGAATATATTTGGCCTCACATTTGAGACGACTAAAAGTTAAAATTAGATTAATTACCCTTGTTGGGTATGAATAGTAAACGTACACATCGTTATGTTCTTTTCCTTCATTTTTCTGCATATCAGACTTTAATATTTCAAGTTTAAAAAGCTCACAATTATCGGTGGGTAAGTTTTTTGTCCCCTTTTCTAATTAATCTCTATTGCTAATTAATTTATCTCCATCTAATGATGTGGGAATTCTTAATTGTGTCATACAAAATTGGTTTTGTTTACATTAGTCTTTACTGTCAATTTATTTTTCAAATTCACATACATTAAGTTTTTATGATCAATCACACGCTTTACGATTTAGGGGTTGTAAGTAAGGCTTTGAAACATTAAATCCAATCTTCCTGAGTAAGCTATGCACCCTCTCTAATGTTGCTTTATTTGGATCCTTACTTCTAGTAGAAATAAACACAATACCTGAAAATACAAAACATAAAAACACCACTACATCGAATGACTTGACAAATTTTATCGTACCTTTATCATTTTCTTCTGGAATGCAGAGGTAAAAAGCGCCGAACGTTTTGTAATCAGTTGCAATCGTCCAAGCTGATCTCGCGACTACAACATTAATTGTACTGTCGAAGTATATAATAATAAAAATATATCTTTCTGCTTACCGCCCTTCCATTGAATAATAGACTGAGATGAGTCATCCACTTGGGAACCTGAGAAAGTTATAGCTTTCCTAGAAGACGAAATACTTATTTAGTTACAATAAGGCTGTCGAAATAAAATATACTTAGTATCAGTTTTAAAGGCTTGTGTAAAAGTAATTGTTGCTCCACTTTTCTTATGGTTGGAAGTTATCATAAATTGCGTACAGTTTTTGTGACGTTCGTCCTCATCTCCCACTTCTTGCAGGTACCAGTTTCCCAGAATCTTTTCTCCGTCATAATCGGGAATCAAAGGTACTTTGTAACATCTATCATCAACAGTTTGATCGATAGAATAAGGAATTACCGATACCACTGAACCCAGCAGAAAAGTACAGAGTATCGTGAACATGTCGAATGGGAAGTAGCAGAAAACCAAGATCACCCTCCTGTTTTGTCTTATATACCGTCTAAACTGCTATAGTAATTAGCTACAGTCTAATTGGTTTAAATGTTTATATTGCCAATTAGCTGCAATGATGCAGACATGTGCTGTTTGCTAAAATACTAAAATGTTTTGTAGATGAGAATAAACAACAAAAACATTCAATTTAAATATATACAGCACATGTCTACACAAAAACGATGCTCAGGCAAAACATTTTAAGTCCTCATTACAGTTAATTGGCAATATAAACATTCAAAATAATTAGACTGTAGCTATAATGAGTACTTGGAATGGTTGTTGTCCATTAAAAGCAACTTAGACGGTATATAAGACAAAACCGGAGGGTGATCTTGGTTTTCTGCTACTTCCCATTCGACATGTACACGTTACTCTGTACTTTTCTGCTGATTTCAATGGCATCGGTAATTCCTTATTCTATCGATCAAACTGTTGATGATAGATGTTACAAAGTACCTTTGATTCCCGATTACGACGAAGAAAAGATTTTGGGAAACTGGTACCTGCAAGAAGTGGGAGATGAGGACCAACTTCATAAAAACTGTGCGCAATTTATGATAACTTCCAACCATAAGAAAAGTGGAGCAACGATTACTTTTACGCAAACCTTTAAAACTGATACTAAGTATATTTTATTCCTAAAGCGTTATCGTATCTAAATACTTATTTCGTCTTCTAGGAAAGCTATAACTTTCTCAGGTCTCCAAGTGAATGACACATCTCTGCATATTATTGAATGGAATGGCGGTAAGCAGAAAGATATATTTTTATTACTTCGACTGTACAGTTAATTTTGTAGTCCCGAGAGCCGCTTGGGCGGTTGTAACTGATTACAAAACATTCGGCGCTTTTTACCTCTGCATTCCAGAAGAAAATGATAAAGGTACGATAAAATTTGTCAAATTATTCGATGTAGTGGTGTTTTTTATGTTTTGTATTTACAGGTATTTTGTTTGTTTCTACTAGAAGTCAACATCCAAATAAGGCAACATTAGAGAAAATGCATAACTTAGTCAGGAAGATTGGATTTACGGTTTCAAAGCCTTACTTACAACCCCTAAATCGTGAAGCGTGTGATTGATCATAAAAACTTAATGTATATGAATTTGAAACATAAGTTGACAATAAAGACTAATGTAACCAAAATCAATTTTATTTGTATGTTGGTATGTTCAATTTGTAATCTGGTATACTCTGGCGCAGCTGTATACTCTGGGTTGTTATACTGACAACAAGGACATAATTAAGAATTCCCAAAACATAGGTTAAAGGGAGATAAATTAATTAAGAATAGAATACCGATTATTATCACTATTAGAAAAGGGACAAAAAACTTAGCAGTAGCTATAAAACTGAGATGCCCAAGGGAAAATATAATAATACTGTGATTTTGATTAAAGTTTGGTCATTTTGTACATACATGAATTTTTCCAAGCGAAGAATGTATTATACATTTTGATGATACATTTCAAATCAGCGGTATTAATATAAATTGCAGACAGAATGATGTTAAGAAGTTAGCATAATAAGAAAATGATCTCTAATGCAGTGGGACAAAATGCCGAAGTAAATTAGAGCATTTGGGCATTTTGGCCAAATATATTCAGACTTGGGCATTAAGCGACTAAAAATATTAACAATTTAGTCCTCAGATCCCCAGATGTTTTGTTAAAGTACTTGTTTGTTTCGACAATCTGTTAGTTCATTCTAATTTCGATTTTGTACAATTGGTTAGGCTTTATATTTATGAAGATTTAATTTTTTTTAGCAGGCGCAGAAAAAATTACAATTTATCAACTGAATTCTATACTTTTCTTTTCTCCGCTAATTCGTCTGGTGTTTCTTTGCTATTATTATTATTATTATCCTGTACCTTTAGGTTACCATTTCTTTGTAGGTGATTTTTATCCATGTGGAGCAAACGGTAGTTATTACTAGAGTCCGGATTTCTAGGCATTAAGCTTGTTGTAAATATTATAAGCAGATATATTTTATATTGAAATATGTACGAATTATGTAAAAATAAGTCATTTGGTACTAACGTTTATGTGCGTTTTTTTCCTTTTTTGTAATTTTTTTCCTTTTGACTTAATATTTTGTGCTTATTTGCATCTTTTTTAATTTTTTTAGAAAGAGATGTTTTGAAAAAAATAATGCCAAAGCAGAGAATAAAATGGCAGATTATTATTCCGTGCCTGTATAAACACGCCACGCTGTAAGTTATTTAAAGATTAGATCCTTAATACATTATTGTTGTTCCTAATTTTAGATTGAATGCGACAAAAAATACAATATGCAACATGTGCAAACAATTTTGCATTTTTCAAAAGTTGACAAATAACTAACTCTAAGCAACATACAATTGCAGAATCCTTACATTCATGTTCTGACTAAAACGAACCACAACAATTTAATTTTGATTTATACAAACAAATTACAAAATAATGGCCTTAAAACATAGTTAGCTCTGTATACAGGGTGTCTACCGAAGATAGTCCATTAGAAATATATGGG
>JAWQRJ010002493.1:0-13433 GCA_033557515.1 Diorygopyx duplodentatus | reverse complement strand
GTCAGGAAGTTTGGAAGTGCCCGGTAATGAAATGTTCAAATCACACGTATCCATTCCTGCCGTAGACTTCAACAAAATCTCCCTTACAGTTTCTTCAGAATAATCTAAAAAAAAAAAAATTATTAATAATATTAAAAAGCTTATAATGTAAATATTAGGAAGGATCTATGAATAATCACTTGAAAATTATAAATTTTTTATTTAATGAGTGATTCAATTCATTTTTATTTTAACCAATTTTAACTAACTAATTTCTTCTAATTATATTTTTAATTGCTACCACTACTACTGTTAATGACATACAGTAGAATCTCGATACCGTGAACAAAATAAAACAACGCACGTTCACGTTAGCAATTTATTTACGTAAATGGGGGTTAATCTAAAAACGTAAAATGAAATATTAAGGCTGGGTTATGTCCTTGCAGATTCGGGTCGGTCAACGAAATCAACAAAAACGTTGATACAAAGATATTTAATGTAATATTTCAAACTCAAAAGTTTCATTGCGTTGTGGAGGCGGCAATGACGGAGTTTAATTACATTTTGTTAATTAATAATCCTAAAATTCAAATTATTTGAGCAGAATAGCTTATCTCCCAGGCAATAATGTACAGATCAGAACTGTATAAAGAAACTTGCAAAATGTAAAGTAGTTTTAACGTGGTGTTGAAAATGGCACATTCCTTGTATGGGAGAAAACTGTAAAATAATGCTTCATTTTAGGTGAAAAAAAGCTTTGGACATTTTCTGGAAGATGGCGCTCGGCGTTTTAAAGCAATCGGCGCATATTAAGTTGCCTAATGAAATAATTTGAAAATTAAATTTTTTTTTGCAAAACCGGATATAACTCTTTGTTCTACATATGTGTTATAAATGGGAACGAGAAATAAAACAATATAAAGTAAAGCTTCATTGAGTAATAAGTTTATTCGAAATATCTTTGTTTTGTGCCACAATCCTAAAATCTGAAGATTATAGCAGAAAAAATTAATTTAGTATTTCCAATTACAAAAGTAATTTTATCAACTAAATAGTACAATTAGTAATAGTTGTAGAAAACTTAAAAAATTTATAAATTTATTTCAGGAATAAAAATCTACTTTACGTTCACTTAGGTTATTTAAAACATTTTTATCTGCTTTTATTAGTACAAAAAGTAATGTACATTCTGTATATTGTCAGAAGTTATATTTTGAATAGCACTAATAGTAATAAGCCGCATTATCTATCAAAATACAATAAATTAGCTTTATACTAAAAACAATACAAATGTATATTGTACAGCAGTACTAGTGTAGTAACATTTTGATACGTCTAGACTGTGCTATCTATTACATTTTGTATTGATTCTGTCCCACTGTAGGAACCTTAATCTCCAATTGAGGACATACTGCCATCGAAATAAATACAATGGTTCAAATAGATAAAACCCAGTGGAAGTATTATTTCTTTCAATAGAAATGGTTCCTCAATTTGAGAATAAGACAAAAATATATCAAAATTTTTAATGCAATTGGAAACGTTGACTATCGTTTTACAATAATTTTCATTTTCCTCTTTACTATTTTATACATATGTAGATCTATATTTCAGCTTATAGGGCCGTACTTTAAATAATAAAATCATACAATAAAGCTATAAATTCTTTTTAGTCTTAGTTTCATCAAGATTTTGTTATTATGTTCCACCTTGTTCTAACATTAGACATAAAACATCAACTGCATACCATTGTTTACAAAAGTAAGGTTTCAATGTAATTTCTGGAAAGTAATGCTCGTAATCCCAAAATTAATTTACAATAATATTTCATATTAGTTCGATATACAGATTATGTACTAATAAGATTATTTTTCATTAACGCAGAAATGCAATCATATTTAAATTTGAAACATTTCATATTTGATGCATTAGCATCTCATCTCTTCGACGTTGGCAGCCTCCGGGAAGCTCGTCAACCTTTAGCCCTCAAGTCATCCAAGTCGAGGGACTAGACTTCCTGAAAAAGAGATTTAGTATAATGCGAACTTAGATGTTAAGTGAATTCAGTGTAAGAAATATTTACGTGAATTGGTGGTTTGTGGTTGCATTGAATGCCTCGGGAAATGTTATTTTGAATCAGCTCCGGAAGGTAACATCCCATGTAAAATTGTTTTAATTTAGGCACCATCATGTTTTTCCACACTACTTTATCTCTGTTTATTTCTTCAATAAACATTGATGTATCCTCATCAATATATACTATGAAATAGCACTTCTGTCGTTTGGTGATGTTCAGCTGCCCTTGTATCTGCAAATAAGAAGACGAAATTATAATTAACATGAATATAATGATATATAGTGGCAATTACTGTCAAACTAAACTCATCTACCATTACTATCAATGGTACTGAATTTCAATATTATGTATGTATAACGCACCTGATAATAGTAGTTATGACTTCGTTTTAACGTTGGTTGTCCAGATTCATTGAACTCCAAAAAAAAATTCTTACTGTTGCGTATTGCATCATAAATAGATTGTTTTTTTTTATGTAAACTATAGGCACATTTGATCTCTATTAGCTCC
This sequence comes from Diorygopyx duplodentatus, assembly GCA_033557515.1. Taxonomy (NCBI): domain Eukaryota; kingdom Metazoa; phylum Arthropoda; class Insecta; order Coleoptera; family Scarabaeidae; genus Diorygopyx; species Diorygopyx duplodentatus. Next base: position 10,864 of record JAWQRJ010002493.1, on the reverse strand, counting down.
TCTTCGCCAATTAATCCTACAATTATAATGTAGAAAAATAGTAGGTGTCGAACAATATTTGAATTACCATCTGGAGAAGCACCCAAAAATCCATATTTCGAGTCTACAAACAATCCTGCCTTATTCACTATTTTTCCTACAGTTTGTTCAAATTTGTTTCTGGCAATTTCTTCGTTCTCTTTGCCGTATCGTATGGCAGGAGTAGATATTGTTTTTGTGCACAATATTCTTTTTAGCATCAAATGGCAGGACGTAGTAGTTTTTCGTTTAATAACTGATCCAAAATTTGATGCTGTTAAACGACTGCGCCGCTCCTTCGTATAGAGTTCACTATTAAACTGCCCTACAGTAGCAACAGCAAGTCTCCACTGTTGTTCTTGTGTAACCTAATTTTAAGAAAATAATTTTATTACATATACAGGCTGTCCCAAAATCAATGCTGTCCCAAAATCAATGCTCTCCATTGGTATCTTGGAAACGATAAGAGTCTGAACAGCTTAGATAAACAGCCCCTTATTGTTCCATTTAACCGAGTCTGTAGCTCTTACTGTTTCTAAGACACCAATGGTGAGCATCACATTTGGGACACCAGTATATTATATAGGAATCCCCAAAGTACACGGACAAACCAATCGATCGAATTGCTGTTATACATTCTACAATTGAAAATATCAGCTTAATGTATAAGTATGAGGATTTTAAGACGAACAATTCAGATCTGGGACTTGGATGCAGTGAACAAAAGCCCCACAATGGCAATCAACATAGTTCAAGGTAATTCGAAAATATGACAGCAAAGTACAAGATTGCACTTACTTCTGATATATGGTACGCTGACATACCAAGAAGTGTAAAAAGTGTAAACATTCCTGTTTTGTTAAGGCTATTTATGGTTTATTTACATATGAGGTATACATACCTGTAATGATTTTAAAATTCTGCTATATTCTGACATAAATTCAGCATTATTTAAAGGTGGCTGAATTGCCTTAGGCCCATACTCAGTATCAGCAGTGTAGTTGTTTTTTTTCCTTTTGTGCACAGTTTGCGTTTTTCTGTGGTGTTTCCTATTATCATAAAGGCTAATCTCTTTTGTAAGATTTTCACCTATGTTGGACCCCGTAATATTCTTATATTCGTTAAGTTGCCATGTTAAACCTAAAATTTGATTTTTTATCCAAATGAAATAAAATATATTTCTGTTTATTTTTTAGTTTACACATAAAGTTACACTAAACCTTAGAAAAAAAAATTTCTGGTAAATGTACTGTCCATTGTTCAGGTTTAGGTAGTTTAGGGTTACATACTTCGTTTACACGAAAAAAGAGAATTGCATATTACATACCTGTGTTATACCTAAGAACTGCTAAATAAGTCCGAACTTCAAAGGAACGTCTCTGGATTAGATTTAATCTCTTCCCACAATTCAATTTTGCCAAAACTGCCATGAAGGTTTCCGCTTTATTATTATTTTGATAGTAAATTAATTTATGGGCTTTACATAGAATCAATTCTAAAGTGTCTATAAGAATAAAAAGTTTATGTATATAAAGTTATATGTAAAGTAATTTATACCTACTATTTAAATAATAAATGAGATCACTGTTTAGCAGCTCCTCTTTTAATTTTGTATTTAATAAACCCACTACATTACAGTACCTATCATGACAATTTAAATGGTCTCCATAAACATGATATATAGAATTTGCCATATCTTCTTTTAATATATTCGGATTGGTATTAATTTTCGCAACATACATGATAGTGTTTTGCAATTTTTTAATTTTATCCCCTGTTAATAATTTTCTTGCAGCTGGTGGTATATTTGTATTTTTTTTTAAATTGTGGAGAGCTTTCCCATAATTTTTTATTAAATGATTAACACATTCAATTTTCTTTACTTCTACCCCATAACTGACATTTGTTTTTATTTTACTGTAAACACTGGAATCACCATCTGCAATTATTTCTAAATATTTGACCCCATGCATAGCAATACTGCTATTAAAAGCTTCAACAATCACGTTGGCTTCCATTCCAGTTGCAGACCCATCCCAATTTTTGAAGCAGCGATGGGTTTCTGGAAATGTTTTTAAATTGGTAGCTCGAGCGCACACACAACAGTATTTGTTTCGCACCCCAACATACAACACTTTTCCAGTTTCTTTTCCAATAACAACAGCCTACAATCATTAACATCCATATATCAATATTTATTTGGGTACAATAAGATAATAATTGTAACACCTACCACCCCAGATAACGCATTGTATGAATGACCATATGATCTTTTACTCCAACCACCATCGCAGTGGACAGCGATCCATGGTGTGCCATCTGCACTAAACTGTTTTTTCTGTACTGCTAGCTGTAATTCTTCTTTACCAGCTTCGCTAATACACTTCCACAATACATCATACCATTTATCACTTAGCTGATTTTCAATATTTTGAAAACGCAAAAAAGCCATTGTCGGTACGTCCAAAATTGACAATAAATCTCTTGCTTGGGCATATGTGCTTCCACAAGTTAATGTTCCCCACACAAAACGTGTGTTGATAGTAGATGGCACATTTTCATTATTATTACTATTATTATTGTCAATTTCTCCTGTAGAAATTACGAATTTTTTGCTACAGAAGCTGCATTGTAAGGTAATAATCGATAGTAACCCATGCTGTTTTTCGTAAAGAGGTTCTAATAATCCAAACGTGCATTTTTTTGTATGATCATATTGGATTCTCAGTGTTTTTTTTAAAAAATTATCTATGGCGACTATACGATTACCCTTCATTATGTGTACCATTTCATGGGGTATTTCAGTCTCGCAACATAATTTGTGAGATACAATGCTATAAAAAATAATTATAGAATTCGCATTTTATGTCTTTATACCTAATAATACCATATTACTTTGAATTTAAGGTGCACTTTTTATCCAAATTTTTGAACTGTAAAATTAGAGCATGGCTTAAATTCCAAACGAATATTATTTATAATTTCGTCCCAATTTTTAAATCCTGTTGTGACTTAAATTTGAAGTAATACAATATATGTAATATTAATTTCATGTTGATTGGTCTTACTCGTCATATTCTCCTTTTGGATCCCAAGGGTCATCCACAATATTTTCCAATGGTTTCCCAACAGTTTCATCTGTTGTTTGCATTTGTGGAGTGCTGAGAGAAAATCTTTATTGTTACCTACTCCTTTATACATGAAACCAAAGCTGTATCAAATGGTATAAAATTTGCGGTTATTTTGTGTAAATTTTGAATGTTAATCTTCATAGATGGCGCTGCGAGCGCTATCAACTTTGACATTTGAAATTGCAAAGGGGGTCTTCTGACACATAATTGTAAAGGTATTTCAATTGTCTATTCAACAGTGGCTGTAGTTTCAGTTCAAAAGTTAGCAGGGGGCGGGAGGCATTTACGTCCGCACTGTATAGAATTGTACACTTATCAATAATCATGCATGTACTGAATATTATGCAAATCAACTTGAATTATTTGTCGCTGCTTACAATTTCTGTAAAAGTAAACGCAGCATTGTGAGTGTATTTATTCCCAGTAATAAATACAATAAAACCAGGGGATGAAATCATTAACATTAGCCTCAACTGTTACACTAATGTGTAACAGTAATGTGGACGAACACGTGTAGGGTATGTACATAAGTGGTGTTTGCCTTATAACATTTTCATGTGTAATGATCCATTTATATTTTAATCTCTATTGATGAAACATAACTCTTGTATCTTTACTTCTGTCTTATCTTTGGTACTTACAATGCCTCTTTTTCCTGTTGGCGCATTTGTCTTTTGGCAACAGCCTTTCTGTTGCGCTTTCTGCTACGACCTAAACTCTTCGGCATGACTGCAAGTAACTAAAACAGAATTCAAAGCCGCAAATAATTACTTTGATGAAAAAAGAAACAATGCTTCAATAAAGCAACTGATAGAAAATATAACAAATGGAAACATTTTTATCACAAAATTTTATTCCTATGTCAAATCGCTGAAACATTTTTTATCTCTCCAGGTTGTGCTAGCATGAGCTAAACATGTATCATATACATTAATTATGTACGGAACTTCTTACCACACACTGAATATGTTAATTTTTTATTCCCTTACGTATTTTCATTTATCAACGGAAAAGTTCAAATTCATAAATTACGCAACTTTATATTTATGGATCCCTAGGTATTACAGTTTTTACCGTTACACTATGGGTCAGAGTCGAAAAACTTTTACTAAGAACAACATTTTGCAACAAATTTATTTAAAGTTTTCCATTTTGTTACAAACTTTGGGAGAAGATTATTCTGTAGCTGTCTGTAGAAGCCAAGATGAGTATTGTCCTTCTGAAGATATAAAAAAGCCGTAGGAACTTACTGTTATCAGTAAAGGTCATAAAGCCATATTTCACCAACCAAAGCCACTTGGCTCCAATTGGTGACCTTGCCTTGATCAGGTACAACAAATTCCTGCAGAAGGAGCCCTATAGAACACGGGCTGAAATATTGAATTTTTTAAATATTTATGATTGAATTGCTAAAATTTGGCCATAAACAGGAAAAGTTATATTTGTGTATTGAAAAATATGTAGTTTAAGATATATGATGATGTATTTTTCATGTTTTATTACAACTGTGGTCTTACCTCGGCAGAAATAAAAAAGAATAAAGTCCAATAAAAAGTCTATTTGTTATCTTTATACCTATAGCAGTAACAAACAGCACACACATTCGAAGTAAAATTGCAAAAAATAATCAAACACCAATACTCGCGCAAAACTATACAAAACACCTTTCAAAAAGAACGAAAAATTCGAACTAAGGGTCGTACGACGTGATTTAGCCGATTCCACCTACCTGCAACGTAACCCCTACCCATTACAAAAATAATGTAAACAACTCAAAAACGTCATAAACATTCCAGATAAATTTGTTTGATCTTTGTTTGAAGAATGAGTTGGGCATAGATAGATAACCAACAATACACATTAAAGTCTTAAAAAAATTATTTATAAAACGAAACAAAAATTATTGAGTAATATTTCGATTATGTATAATAATTGAATTTTATTGTGGTCGTAAGAGACAAACAACATTAATTTTGGGCGATACAAATATGTTTTATACTTTTAAGGATATGATTGTTATTAATATATTACCTATATGTTACATTGCTCATATAATTCGCAATAAATGCAATTAAAAATTAAATTCAAGTAGAAAAATATGTGAATTTCAGAATAAAATGATTTATTCACAATACACTGCTGACAGAGACCTCTACATTTAAATAGCAACGTAAAGTAGACTGGTTTGACTTGTTACGAGATTTTTTATAACATAACCCACCCTTAAGTAAGTTCGTAAACCTAAACGGAAAGATGCAAAAATTTACGGTTCTGGATAGAGTCGGTTGTACGTACAGTGTCGGTAAAGTAGGGTAAACAAGTCGATATTGTTTACTTGTCTTTTGTGTTTACCTGGTTGGTCAACTGAGGGTACTCCAAATAGTCACTAGATGTCGCCACATATTTTTTAAGTTTCACAAGTGGAAGGTTTGTTATGAAACGGTTCTCAACCTTTCATGAACTGGTTAAAGCTTATTTAAAACAGTATTTAGCAGTATGGTATCCCAAACGTGAACGACTACGTCGGGTACTGGTTGAAGAGATTTTAATATTAGCACCCACATACATCTCCAATATACACATTTCACATGATGTAGAACAGCGTTTCGCAACCTTTGGTGCCTATCGACCCAAAAATAATAACAAACTTATAAGGCGACCAGTGTGCGTTGGAAAAAAAATGACAGTAATTTTATACCAGTACATACTAATGGTTCTTCTGCTCCTGCTTCTCGTCCACCAAATTGTCTATTTTTGCTTCAATTGATTTAATTAATGCAATCCTCAATGTTGCTTTGATGTAGTTTTCTATATTTATTTTTAATTCTAATCAAGGCTGAAAAACCAGCCTCTTTGCTTCAATTTGGGTATTCATTTTATAATTTTATCCAAAATTTGACCAAGTCCCTTTGACTGCCAAACTGCGTTTAAAGCAGTTTGTCACTTGACAATTTAGCTAACTCTTCTTCCTCAGACGGGTCCAAAAGATTGAGTTTACGTGCGAGAAATGGATTTTATAACCACATATTAACTAAACGAATATCTGCAGATGGGAGAAAGTGATGAATGAATCTTTCTTTTAATTTTAGTAATGGTTTTGGATTATGCTACTTATATCTGCCAATTTATCATCTTTTATTATTTTATCTTCAAGCGGTTGATGATAATATTGAAACATGTCAAATTGTGCCTTTTCCATTTTTTCCAGATATCGTTTGTCGTTTGTCGAAACCCTCAACTTGACTATGGCACATAAATAAGTTTGACCCTTGCATTGACAATGTTAATTCGTTTACTAATGAAAATATGTCAGCAATATAAGCAACTTTGGCGAACCATATATTGCTTTTGAAATATTCTGCTAGTGGTGAATTTTGATATTTAAAAATATTTCTATTTCAATTCGCAGGTTGAAAAATCTTTTCAGTATTCTTCCTCTTGAAAGCCATCGTATATGGGAATGGAGTAGCAAAACTTTGTGATCAGAGCCTATCTCTTCACACAACAATGCGAAAATTTGAGTCTGTTACGAATATGAGTAATTATTTTTATGCATTGAACCGTCACGGTATCTAAATCTTTATTTATATTTTTGGATACCAACTGAATGAGTTTTGAATGCAATGAGTTTTGATATTTTTGTATGTGAAACTTGTCCTATTTGTTGCACAACTTCTCTATGTTGTACCCACCATCGCGGCTGCACCGTCAGTACATATACCTATGCATTTATTCCAAAGGATGTGTTTAGACCCAAAATGGGAATGTATGCTTTGAAAAATTTGGTGAGTTGTTGTGAAAGTCTGTAATGTTAATGTATATAAAAATTCTTTTTATATTTCTTCGAATTAAAAATCTATATATCTCACATATACTATATACCATTAATACAGTATTACTAGAAACATCTGTGGTTCCCGGAAAAGCAAGAGGAGACACAGCAGTCATCATAAAGCAGAATACCTACAACACTTCCAACAGGAAGAAGTCCTGTATATATATACATTTGGGCTACCGTTGTTGCTGTCCTAAACAATGAAACTGAACTTAATATTGGAGCAGTCTACTGTCCACCTCGACTCAGTATGGAGCAAATGCAATATACTGAACTATTTAATAAATTGGGTCCCCGAGTTATCATCGAAGGAGATTTTAACATTAAACATACCGCATGGGGTGCAAGAGTAATAAGGTAAGAAGCATTCGAACGCTACCAATAGCTCGAATTGTAACATTCATTCGACGCGGGAACCTACATATTGGCCAGCGGATATTAATAAACTCCCTGACCTGTTCGACTTCTTTATATCTAAGGGAATATAACCAAAACGTGTGAAAGTAGAAAACATCTGTGACCTAACTTCGGACTATACGCCTGTACTACTAATTGTGGGAACAGCAGTCATCAAGAAGGCTAAAAAACAAAATTTGACCAACAAATACACCGACTGGAATAAATTCAGAGAAACACTTAGTAACCTCATAACGCTGCAGATAAGATTCAAAACTACTGAAGACCTTGAACTGCAATCAAAGAAGTTCATCGAACATGTGCGAACAGCAGCCAAACATGCCACTCCCACAGCGAAGGAAGTTGCAGAGAATGAAGTGAGCTATCCGTACGAAATTAGGAGCTTAATAAAGAAAGAAGAAAAACTAGAAGAATCTGGCACAGAACGAGGAACCAGAACGATAAATGCAAGTTTAATAGAAAATGAAACAATCAATAGACGAATATAATCAGTGCTGTTTTGAAAGTTACCTTAATGGTTTAAGTGCCGATGCCGACAGTGACTACTCACTATGAAAAGCAACGCGAAGTTTTAAAAGACCTATCGTACACGTACCTCCAATCAGAGAAATGCCCAAAACCAGTGGGTGAGGAGAAATAGTGAAAAAGTCCAACTATTCGCCCAACACTTAGCATCAGTATTTCAACCGAATAATATTCAATCGACGGTCAACGTAGCGTGTTTGTTAGGTCAACCAAATGTGCCCTTTAAAATGATAACGCCAATAGAGATAGCACGAGAGGTCGATAACGACATCAACATTAAAAAGGCTCCAGGGATAGATGAAATTTCTCCTGGCCTTCTAAAAGAACTCCCAAAAAGAGCTGATATAATGCCTGTTTAAGGCTACAAACCATCCCTGAATGTTTCCCAGAGCATCTGACATCCTATCGGTCAATCTCCTTGCTACCTGTCGTATCTAAGCTATTTGAAAAGCTGCTCTTGAAAAGGCTCAAACCGTATATTAGTATTCCAGATTTGCAATTCGGATTCCGACATCACCACTCTACGATTGACCAGGTGCATAGGGTCGTCACCTACATCGAACGTGCGTTAGAAGAAAAGAAGTATTGCCCATCTGGTCTCCTAAATGTCTCTCCTAGAAGCGTTCGATAGAGTATGGCACCAAGGCCTTATCCATAAGATAGCACAAATATTACCTGGTAACTACCCTAGTAGCACAAAAACATGCCATGTATATGGTGATTGTCGCCTGAAAACATATTCAGAGTATATACATTTCACAAGAAAATATTTAATGTATATTCTTCAAATATCCAAAATGGTATATTCTAGGTATTACGAATATCCATTGCATACGATTACAATGTTCTGCACATGTTTTTCACATTGTCATATCCACTTCATGTACACAATATATTATGTGCTACTTGGGTACTGTCAATTACCAAAGTCATACCTATCAGAAAGAACCTTCAGAGTTGCATGTCAAGAAGCATTTTCTTCATTCCATCCAATATCAGTGGGAGTTCCGCAAGTGAGTGTCCTTGGGGCCCTTTTGTGTCTACTATAGGTACACAGCTGATATTCCTACAACAAAAAATACGGGTAATATGGGTACGTTTGCCAATGACACTGTAATAATTACCACTGACGCTAATCAAGAAAAAGCAACTGAGAGACTCCAGCTTGCAATAAACAATATCAGCCAATGGACGGAGGATTGGAAGATTAACCCCAATGGAACAAAATCTAACGTTACGCCACAAACGCAGTGATCCAACCTTTTTATTAAATGGTGTTGTGATACCGCAAGCTGAGTCATCAAGATACCTTTGTCTGCATCTTGATCGACGGCTGAACTGGAAACATCGTGTGCAAAAGGCCACGCTGATGCGACACAAAGCCCGTGATATGTACTGGTTGATCGGACGAAAATCAAAGCTCAACCTAAATTCCAAAAGATTAATCTAGCAGTCCATAATTAAACCTATTTGGACATACGGTATTGAACTTTGGGGGTGCCCCAAAGAAGCAAATAAACTAATAATTCAACTACAGTGCATTTTCGCTAATCCGTAACCTTGATTATCCGAAAACCGCGATACACCGAATATTAAATTTGCAATCTCGGTAATCCGCATTAACTTCCGATACCTCCTAATTGCACCCTATAGTTCAACCCATGGATCAGAATGCTATCCGCATGACCAAATTGCACTACAGGAAAAGTTTGCTGGCCCATATTTTATCCCTGCAGGAAAACGACATAAGCACCGCTCTTAAAAATATAAATTTAAAAGTTGCAGTGTGTTTTTTATTCAAAGCATTGAACAAACTGTCTGCCATTGCTTTGTAGAAGTGCTGGAATAATCTGCTATTGCCTGAATGGGATGCCAAAAATGACCTTCCATTGAGTGTTCGCAAAAAAACAATTGGCTCTGCAAAAGACGACGAAAGCTGTGTTTCCGCAATGTTACAGAATATCGCAAATTGTGATCTCCAAGAAGGAGAAACAAGAGAATGGCTCGAAAAAGAAATATAATAAAAATATAACAATATAAGTTAATAAATGTTCTTTTGTTATGAACGTTGTAAGTTTTTTTTTAAATTCGGTAATCCGCATTTTTCAGTAATCCGAATTGGGCCCGTTTTAATTACTGCGCATTATCGAGAATGCACTGTATATGAGAACAAATTCCTCAGAATTATTACCTACCGATATGTAACCAACAAAGAACTTCGCAATGACCTAGCCATAAAAAAAAGAGTTAATGAAATATTTCAAGATTACGCCCTTAAACATGAAGAACAGCTACTTTGTAACACCAACGTGGAAGCCATCCAGTTATTGGACAAAAGTCAGGACATGAGAAGGCTGAAGCGAACTAAACCTTACGGACCCATCTAGTTATAACTACTTAAAACTAGCTATAACAATGGTTGTAACCCACGCTCGTTTACTTTTGTATTGTATCAGTGGTATATGCGTAAGCTCTATATTATCATTAGTAAATTAATTAATTTTGTTAAGATTGTACTACTCATATCCCAGTAAAGGATGTAAAAAAATTCTTTAGAAACGAAAATAGAAATTTTGGATTGAGTTAGAAATGTAGAAGGTTAAACTCTAGGTAGAATTTTCGGTTTAAACAAAGCCGCAGTAAGAACTATTAAGAGAAGTGAAGCTGAAAAACTGTCTGCTAAATCTTCATCATACACCAGAGATTCAATTAAAGAAAAATTGGAAAAAGCAATGGTAATATGGATAGAGGAAAATAGCCAAAAAAAGATACCAATAGCTGGAAACACTATCAAACAGAAAGCAATAAGAATTTATAAACAGGTAAAAGAACATTCTACATCAGTGCAATCGACTCACGGTAAGAGCTTTACTGCAAGCACAGGTTGGCTAACAGGATTTCTCCAAAGACGTGCACTTCATAACATAAAGATCAAGGA
>JAWQRJ010002492.1:0-13434 GCA_033557515.1 Diorygopyx duplodentatus | reverse complement strand
TACAGGTCTACAGGTATTATTCAAATTGGGTGCCATCGTGAGTAACAATGTTGCATTGAACAAATGTTACATGTTTGGAGATATTTCCCGGCAGGCATTAATAATTCTTTCCGGTAGCGTTTCAACGTTTTCACATGGGGTTAAATAAACCTTGTCCTGAATGTAGGCCCACAAAAAAAACTCTAAGGGTGTCAGATCGGCTGAATTTTCACCAAATTGTTCATGGAAATAATTTACATTTATTCTGGCGTTATTGGATGTAGCTCCATCTTGTTGAAAATATAGCCTATTTAACTCAGTACGACGTAATTCGTCTAAAAAATGTTGTAAATTTTCAGTGAGTAATTGATGCTACTTTTGTTGATTTAAAGTGCTATCTATGAAAAATGGTCCTATTAGTTTATCCCCTAAAATTCCGCACCACACATTTAAACTAAATCTTCGTTGAAAATTATTCTCAACAATCTCTCTGAGATTCTCCCTACTCCAACGTCGATGGATATTTCTATTAAACATACCATTCTTACTAAAGGTACATTCATCTGACCAAATTATTTTTCTGTTGAAATTTGGGTCTTCTCTTAAGGTATTTAGATACCAATTGCAAACTGCAGTCTTCGTCCTCGGTCGTTATCTTCTAATGCATGAACTTTTTGAGGAATGTAGGACTTGAATTTGTGTTTGTTTAAAATTGCATGCACCGTTTGATTAGATAATCCAAGGTTGTGTGCGATTTCGCGAGTGGGGGTGTGTGGACTGTCTTCAACATTTAGGAGAACATCTAACTCTAAATTTTCATTACGAAATTGGCGTTGCGTACTTCTTGGTCACTTGGTTTTCTAAAAGCCCCGTAAGTTCTTAAATTACTTACTAATCTGGCGAACTTTTGTGGTTGGGGATCTTCTCTATTTGGAAAACGTTCACGATACAGATGTACTGCAGCGTAACTATTTTTTCTGCATTCAAAATAAACTTAACTAAAATCCATTTTCTAATGGTTTTTCAGACGAAATGCAACATGTAACATTTTTTTTTTATAGTTTTGGACGTGCATTGTTTTTCCTGGTGTCAACGTCCTATTTCTGAAACCCGATTTCCATTGGATTAATTGGAGAAAATTGCACGGTATCACAGCAGAAAATATTCTTAAGTCCCGTTTACATCCACTCCACATATAGTTCTTAGAAGCGAGCGACGAACACATTCAATGTTAGATTATATTAGGGACGTGTGGCTTGGCACTAACTGCTTTTCGAATTATTTCAACCTAGCTAGATCTTTCGTAACAATACCATCGCCCGTAAACGTCCTAAATGCCAATACTGTTGACAAAGTCAACAATGGATTTTGGAGTGATGTGTATTAGTTCAGCCGGCTCTATATCAGTTCTGCGTAGGTATTTTATTCTTGTGCAGAGTAAACCTCTACAATTGCAGAGTATGTACTCTGCAGTCTCTACGACATTACTGCAACATCTGCAGTTATCGTATTCTACCTGTCCCATATTTTTGAGATGATATCTTATAGGACGGTGACTAGTAAAAACACCTATGATTATTGTCCGGGTCTCTTTCTGCAGTCGGAGATACTTTTTGGCTTTATGGGCGGAGTAGGTCATTACCTTCCCCGCCTGAACGACCCTTTCCGACTGCCTTAGCCCTTTTGTATCTTTCCAATGTGAAGTATTTATTCTATCTTCCCATTCCCGCACCAGTCCTCTGATGTGGCCCTTTATAATGCCACATAAAGGTTCTGATCCATAGAAGAGAGCCTTAGATCGTTCTTTTTGCAAAGCTATCGAGTATCTCATTACCTTTGATTCCCTCATGGCCTGGCACCCACAATAAAGTGACCTTATTGCATGCGGCCAGTTGATTGAGCGATTCTTTGCAGTTCCACACGGACTTGCTCCCAAAAGTAAAATACTTGAAAGCTTTTAATGCTACCTGGCCATCTGGGCAAATGCAGATTTTTCTGCTAATGCGCTCCGGAGCGCTCTTTCTGCTTGGAAGATGGTCGGGGTCATGCCCAAAGCCTTTGTTAGGTTAAACCCTAGCCTATGTTATAGGTAGAACACACAGTGCATTGAAGTTTCTATTAATTTATTGTATTGGATGTATCCGTTAATTTTTTATCATTTTTTTTATCAAGTTCTATCGAATATGATTCTATTGAATATTTATTTTTTTTACTTTCTTGATAAAAAGGTAATCATTCGTCCAAATAAATCGTCTTCATCGTCGGTTTCTACTCTCCACTTTGTTTTTATTACATCGACCATCATTGCGTGTCTACATCTTTTATGGTGCAAACAATTTGGGTCTGCACAACTTGTTTTTCGGTAGCTTTCTGTTTGGGAGGTGCTTCATACGATCCTTCACATGACATCGATATTAGATGGACCAAACTCAGATACTTCATCGAATATTTCAATGGATTCTTCTGTTTCTGGGCTGAAGAATGTATCTCTTATTTTGGATACTTCGGAAAGCATGCCTGGGGAATCAAGCTGGTACTAGAAAAGGACATCTACGATTCTGCGTGGGCTCCATCATTCGTTCCATCATTCCATCATTCCAAATTGTTTGTCCTTCAAATAAGTTAGCAGTTAAAGAAACCCAACATATTAACTATTAAATTGTTCTATTTTCTTTGATTAATGTGGACACTCAACCATGTCATAGAATTAAAGTGGTTCAGGGCGATTTATTGTTTGCTCTGCTTCCACTCTGTAAAGGTTTATTAACCTTCAACGCACGGCATAACTCATTTTCTCCAGGAGTTTTCTTTCGCAACAATTTCTCTCCAGGAGTTTTCTTTTTTCCGGGTATCTTTAAAATCGGGCCTCCTCTTGTCATAAAGATGAGGATCTGAATTGACTAAAACTATTGGTTTCTCGTTACCCATAATTATAAATCAGTCATTTTTTTGAAAACTGGTATTACGTCTACATCACGTCTACATATAAACTACACTGAAGCTACGTGATTGGCCAGACATAAGAAATATAACACAATAAAGTTGAAGTTGGCTGAACTTTTTGGTATATTATGTACGTTAATACATGTTACATTTTTGGTGTGGATGTAAATGCCTACATTCGATGACATGCTATTCAACTTTTCATATTTGACGTCATGTGTTTTTTTTTCATGATGCAGAAAGAATCACCAAAATCAGTGTAAGTGGTGAAAACTTATATATATATTTTTGAAGTCAGTTAAAAACTGTTACCGTTGCTAACAATGTTAGTTTACTCATATCCTAAATTGTTCGACCCCACTAAAAACGAACTTTAAATCGGCCTAAAATTTTCTTTCCAACAAACCTAAGCTTACTCAATTCAGGTAGATATATTGATTTAAATGTCACATATTGCATCAGCTTCCCCCCATGCTTATTACAGGCTTATTAACATTATAGCCTATTCTAAAATGTTCACCCTATTTTTAAAAATGTATTCTTAAATTTATTCCTAGCAATTATGTCCCCTTGTGGTAAAGACTGAAAGTTAAAAATAATTTCCAAAAATATCTCATGTCCAATATACTTTCCAATATACCGTCGCTCACCACCGTTATTGGGACACATGGTATAAGATGGTCATTCTCGGATACAGATTGAAGAGATCTGTTGATTACCTCCAAAATTATGCAAAACATAGGAATTGGTACCTCGGGCTTTAAACCTTCATAGGTTTAGGTACCTCAAATTCATGATACATGATATTTACACCAATAGACGTGTATTGGTGAGATTTATTGGATGACATCAGAATGCCCCAAAAATTTCCAGTTGCTAATGCAAGAATGTGTCGACAACAATAAATGCCACTCAGTACTTTCTTATTGAAAAATAAAATGGCCTGAGCTGCGGTATAAAAGCCGTCGGCGGAGGGATAATTTATTGTTTAAAACTCTTCACATATTAAATTATAACTTATATAAATTATAATTTTAGTTGCGGAATTTTGTCATGGATTAACCCATTTTCTCATCACCCAGAAGAAGGCAATAAGGGGTATAGTGCCATTAAAAAAAGCAATTTCTAAACTTCAGCTCTATGATTCTCAGCTAACGTCTATACATGCCGATTTGTGCCAGTTGAGCTTGCTCGCCAAATGTTTCAAACCAGCAATACAAGTGTTGAACATTGACATAACGGGTATATGCCAGGAAGTAATGGAGGATGTATGTCAAAAACCGATCATATCTTAATATATCCTTAGAAATCTGCTCTTTTTAAGAATCCACAACTGCTGAATGGGGCAACGTTTGACGCCAAGTACTATTTGTTATACTTTTATTACGGAGCCATGATCTACTTAGCGGTGCGGAACTTGGACAGGGCTCTGTACTTTCTGGAAGTTGCTATAACGACTCCTGCCCACGCTGTCTCTCACATAATGTTAGAAGCGTACAAGAAATATATTCTGGTCTCTTTACTTCTCCACGGAAAGGTTCAAATGGTACCTAAATATACATCACAAGTTGTCAATAGGTTCATTAAACCACTTTCGCAACCGTACCATGAACTGGCAACAGCGCTGTTGTCAAACAACACGGCAGAATTGAATTCTGTTTTAAACAAGCACACAGATGTAAGTATGTACAGAACTATGACCTCTGTTAACCAAAATTGTTAATTGAAGTTCAGATTAACTAAAGCAGGAAAAAGATGTTATGTTTAGTACATTTTATTTTTAGGTATATACCAGGGATCGCAATTATGGGCTTGTTAAACAAGTTGCGACAGTTATGTATAAGAAGAATATACAAAGATTAACAAAGACATTTCTTACGCTTAGTTTATCTGATGTTGCAAGCAGGGTTGGTCTACCAGGACCCGCTGATGCTGAACAATACATTTTGCATATGGTGAGTTGTTTTCAAATATATTGAATTCATTGTTTAAAAGGTATAATAATACTAATTTTATTTTTTTAATACAATGTGCATTTTTTCAAATCTTGAACACAATTTTAAGGATGTTTATTTAATACAGATAACAAATTTTCACAAAAAATCTTTTAAATAGCCTGGATTGTACAGATGATCAAAAGAATTAACGAAAATAAATGTTTAAGTATCAGAGTCCGTTTGTGAAGCTGCGAAACATTCACAGGTCACAGATCCTACGGAATGTTTTTTACATATAAATCTGGCACATTTACAACATTTCAGAGTTTTGTTTGTGTTTCTACAAAATCTGCATCGACCTCGTTTTCGACTTTTCAAGTTATTTTTCTGGTTTCTACTCGACAGAAACATATTTTTGCAAAAATGTGCGAATGTCCATTGGTAATGTAATTATTTGAGCTCGCTTCATCAGCTGGGGCTCATCATTAGGGCCAAAGCTCTTTCCAAAAAATTCTCCTCCGATACTGATCTCGTTCCTAATGTTTTGCAAAATAAAGTATTTGTGAATTAATTCCGGCTATATTCAATGGCACGAAAAACAAAGCAAGAGATCATCGGTTGGTGATTCTAGATACAGAATAGGCAGTATACATTTAGCAACGGTATACCGTACATTGCGGGCTTGCTCGGAATGTACTGGATAAAACCAAAACTACCTCTGTAGGGATGCAGCATTTCATCAATAGCAATGTATTCATTAAGAGAATAATTCTTTTGACAGTTACTTACAAACGAGTCCAAAATTGATATAATTGGTGCCTACTTGTGTCTGTAGTTTTCCTCTCACTTCTAGTCAGTTGACTTATAGTCAAATCGAAGACATCTCAACAAGAATAAAAACCGCTTGTAGCGGTTTTAATTCAGGATTATACAGTAATTAGGAAAAACTATGAAATATAAACAAATGTTCTTGTATAAAACACTCTGTATCTCAAAAACTATGCAGCTTTGCATCTGCATCTACATCTACATCTGCTAAAGCAGTTTTTGATATTTACAAAAATTTAGAAAGTGTAATCATATTGTCAGCCGCTAAAGTCTTGCAAAAATTACATTTGCAGATTGCAGATGAACAAATTTATGCAACAATCAACCAGAAAGACGGTATGGTGGTGTTTCGCGACGAACCAGATAAGTATAGCGGCCCGGATGTGTTAAAGAACCTTGAAATGCAGCTTAGTCTCTGCATGGAACTAGATAGGCAAATTTTGGCAATGGACGAAGAGATTCAAGTGAACCCTCAATACGTAAAGAAGGCTAGTGGTATGCAAGAAGACGAACAAC
This sequence comes from Diorygopyx duplodentatus, assembly GCA_033557515.1. Classification (NCBI taxonomy): domain Eukaryota; kingdom Metazoa; phylum Arthropoda; class Insecta; order Coleoptera; family Scarabaeidae; genus Diorygopyx; species Diorygopyx duplodentatus. The sequence continues at coordinate 7,231 of JAWQRJ010002492.1, read as the reverse complement.
CCAGTAAGAGTACTTACGCTATGTAAGTTCTGGAACATTTTTTAAAGAAAGGGATTTTTTAATACATTACTGTGTATAAGAGAACATTTTCCACAAATTGTTGCTTTAGGTACGTATTTATTTGAATTTCACTTGCTCAGAATTATTTTCTATAAGAGTTGTAAAAAGTCAATAGATGAGTTTTTTCTTTGTTTGGAGTTGGAGTTTTATTTTCTCCTCTTTGCTGGAAGTTTGATATTCTGCGTGATAGCAGTCCAGATTGTGAATATGAGCAATAGTGCTCTTAAGAAATCAGTATTTACAAGTAGCTTAAGTAGTACACATAAAGTGCAATCTTTTTTTCTAAAATTAACTACAAGGAAAGATATCGGATTTATGTCCATTCTTTCATGAAAATCATGAATTTATCAGAGAATCATGTTTTTGATTCTCAAAAACTTACTAAAAAGTACAACATTTTATATTGAAAATTAGAGCTCCAAGTTCCTTTAGGAAGAATTCTAAAATGTATGTTTATTTCAACTTACAATTCGCAACCACTTGAAGTTTGGCATATATATTTATTTACATTCTGTATATATGAAATCATGTTTTCATATGCAGGATGGCGTTTCTCAGTTTCTGTGTATATTTATTTTTGTGATATTCTATTATACAAAAATGTTTAATTTGTCTGGGTGATTGGATTATCCATAATTAATTCATATAACGACGATTACTGTCATTTTGACCGCCAGACTTAAAACGACATTATTTCCGTGATAAAAAAGTTATTCTTATTTTATTTAATAATTACAAACAACCCTTTTTAATTATTTTTATTTGTAAAAGATATAGGTATGAAAATTGCTTTTCTAAAGAACAAATTTTATTAAAATTGTAAAATTTAGACACAAACAGATCTATGTAGGATTGAAAGTAGTATTACATTTTTATTAGGCTTTCCTTGGTATCCCAATAATAAACAGTTATCATTGTGCATGATTTGACTTGCATAAAGTTCATGCTTTTTGTTTTTTATAGAGCTGGGTAATTCTCATCTTATCCGATTCATTGTTCCTACAATTGTGGTATTCTTCTCTGACAATTCTTTTCCTAAGGAAAGCGAAGTAAAAAAATTATCAGTTGTAATGTTCCTCCCATTTTCTCAATATGGTTCCGAAAGTTTCAATGCAACATAGTCAGAAAGCCTTTGACCTCAGGTCGACTGTCATCTTTACCCATATACAGAAATCCATTTAGCAAATATTTTGGTTCAACATCTACCGCTAACCAAAACTTTATGTCAAACTTATCCGGTTTATTAGGCATATATTGCAGAAATCGGCATCTTTGTCGGAAAAACTTGTTCATCTATTGTAATATTTTCGCCAGGAACGTAATGAGCTCGACAATTAGCAATAAATTTATTCCAGACTTCAGATACCAACGCAAATTTATCCGTTTGAAGTTTAACCTTTCTTGTAGATCTGATATCAAATCTTATATACTTCATTATTTCAATGAAACGATCTCGAGACATTGTTTCTCCGAAAATTGATGGCCCCCACTTTTTTGACCCCAAAAAGTTTTTAGTTCAAAGTTTTTCCTGCCTAAAATACCTCTAGCATAAAGTAGACCAATAAAAGCATCCAACTCTGCCATTGTGATTGTCCAGTTTTCGTTTTTGAGTTGCCCGCGGGCTTCCGTTCCGGTGCATTTTTGTATATGTTGTAAAATCGATTCGTCGATGAACAAACGTAAAGCACCCAACATGGAATCGTTGGTTATGGACCTGTTCCAAAACAAATCATTGTCTAAGTGTTTATAAATAATTTTACTATAACTATACTACCTCTTAGCACGTGCTATTGGATCGGGAGTATCTCTCATCATATTCCTTCTAGGAAGTCTTCCATGCATCGGAGTGCTTTGTCCTAATGTCCGCCACACAGTTCCGTCAACAACTTTTAATTCATTGCGTGAATCAGCTAATTCGTTCTCTGATTCAATATTTTGATAATCATCATCGTCTGTTGTCGAGCTATCTTCATCAGATGGTTCTGTGTAATGATCACTTTCATCGCTTTCAAATTCACTATTTTCGCTACTTTTTCATTTTCTTCCACATCTGACTGCTTCAAATATCCTCTCCAATGCAGCGAGATATTCCAAAGCCCGTTGTTTGGTAAGACCACGACTTGGTCACATGTTTTACACACACCTGCGAATATTTTCACGATAGCAAATACAACCACTATGTAACAACCGAAACAAAATTGAACAAGTTAAATAATGTCTTCAAAACTTCATTATATACCAACCAGGTAAAATGTTCTTTAAAAAGGTTTGGAAAACCCGCTTTATGACCATCGGTCAATATGACCATAATCCTCCCTCTAGGTATAATATAATATACAATTTTATTAACGGCATCATAAAAGGTCGTAAAACTACAGTTTAGTATGTTTTAGGAAAAGTCGCAAATGTATATTGATCCAGAACAATTTTTTTGGCAAGCCGCCTTTCTAGTGTTAAGGGGTATCATGGAGGCAAGTCTGCAGGAGAATGTGTCAATTTATTTGCACAATCTTTTGCAGAAAGGCCCATTGCCATTAGACAGACAATTTTCAACATTGTTTCCATGTTTGAAAATACTCATTGTCTAAAGGAATATTCTAAATGCCACTTAAAACAACTCTCACCTGAAAAAGTCTCTCTCACCACAAAAAGAGAGGAGGGACGAAATGATTTGTGCTACTGTGGAAGCAAATAACATAAAATCCACCAAACAAATTGGCAGGGAATTGAGCGTGAGCAGCAACACTGTTTCGCGTGTTTTGCTCATGCTTGATCATGTGCTTTAAAGTCGGGAAAACTCAAGAGATATTTACCGAGGATAATATTCGTAGGATGGAGTTTTGTGAGTGAGTGATGGAAAAGGCTAACGAAGATGAGAACTTTATTGCAAATATTGTTTTCACCGATGAATCTACTTTTCCATTGCATGGAAAACACAATCCTTCCGTTGTTTGATATTGGTTTTGGGAAAACTTGCATAGAACTTTTTCTGCCCATACTCAATGTGCACAAACCGAATTTCAGTCCAAACCGAAAGTTTGGACTGAAATTCTGGGTAATCATTTAATAGGTCCTTTTTTATGGATGTAACCTTACATGCCCGGAAATATCTAGATTTGCTAGAAACGCAAATATAGTGAAAGCTCTCTTTCCGGACAGCTCTCATGAGCAGATAATTTTTCTATAACCAAACTTTTGGGTGTTAATTCCCACGTTAAACACGCTCCCATAAGCGGACGCTCTGCCAGACGGATGCGAACAGTACAATTTTCCCCATCAAGTTCAAAACGCTCTCATGAGCAAACACGAACCTGCCCAAAATGGACAAATCGAAAGCTATAAAGGGATTCCTCTATGTGTCTCGTTGCGTGTTTCAAGCATTTATAATGTTTACATAGTACGCTCAATGTACTCTTGTTAGAAATGGTGTAACACTGGCATCCAGCAAAATCTTTTTTACATTAAAACACAAAATGGAGGTAATTGATGTTGCAGGGCGAGAGCATTTGAGTGTTTGCAAATTGGGTGAAAGGTAGGCAATTATTTCAGCATATTTATTTGAAAAAGTTATGAATTTGATTGTAAAACAAAAGGAACACATTCGCAGACAATGGCAATCAGGTGATAATTTGGACCGTTAAAAATTGACAACACGAGAGCATCACCTAACTTGGATTTTAATTTTTGATTAAATAAATTTCTATTGCTACAGAGAAGTTTGAAAGTGGAAAATGCCCACCGAAGTAGTGTAGAGATATTGTGCCTAAAACGTAACCTCCCATCAATGGAAATTCCCAGATTACGAGTAACTTCAACAAATTCGAGTTTAGTGTGATTTCAAAAAACCATGACCAACGACCAATTTATATTTAAGAAAAGTATTTGCATATTTTATCAGACTGTTCAAATCAGCATTAATACAATTTGCAGCTAAACGTAAATTATTTATATTAAAAGAATAATAAAGCTGTGTATCGTCGTCATACATATGAGATCTACAATGCCTCAATATGTCACAGAATCTTGCTGTATATGTGAGGTAAAGAACCGGGCCAAGTATTGAACCCTGGGGCACACCTGATCTGATAGCTTCATGCTCAGAGAGGTTTCCATTGCTGCTTACGACCTGGGTTCGGCAGCTCAAGTAGCTTTCGAACAAAGTTAAAACCTCATTTGGGAACTCCACATAATGAAGGATTGCCAAAACCGTTTTGTAATGGAGAGTATCAAATACTTTTGCAAAGTCCAGTGATGCTTTTGAAAAGTTCAGTAACACAAATACAGTCACAAGATTATTATCTAAAGCTTGCAAAATGTCGTCAGTCACAGCCAAGAGAGCAGTCATGCTACTAAAACCCATTCGAAATCCAGACTGAAAGGCAGGCAAAATATTATATTTTTCAAGGTGAATTCTGATACGTTTCGCATCAATTTTTTCAAAGATGTTTGATAAACAAGGCAAAACACTGATTGGCCTTAAATCACTTAACTGGGCTAGGCTGCCTACGTTTGGGATTGGGGTGACCAAAACTGTCTTCCACTGGCCAGGAAAAACAGATTGTTCAAAGCAAGAATTTATGATGTGGCAAACATGTGGTCAACTGTAGGACTGCACAACTTAAGCATCTAAACACTAATATGCATCATCTCATCAAATACTTCTTCCGGAGTGGCCAATGACAAGAATAGTTTTTCTGAAACCCGCTATATAGTATTGGAATTACTATATGCCTATCGGTAACATATTCAAATCAGAAGAGAAATCTTCAATACTGAAGTGCTAAAATGTCCTAAATGTACGGTAGTGTGTAGAACAAAGTCTTTCACAATTATCATTGAGCAAAATATATACGAGGCTGTGATCTGCTATGTCATGAACCGGTAGTACTCCAGAATCCAATATGGGCGCATCAACACTGGTTATAATAAAGTCGATCAAAGTTGCAGTGGAAGCAGTAACACGTGTAGGGTGTTTAGTTATTTGAGTTAGATTAAAAATTTCATTGCAGGAAAAAACATTACACTGTATGGTCCAGAAATGTCTAGAGCATTCATATTAAAGTCGCCTAAGCAAATTAACTCTTCCAACCGAAGTGCAACGTCAGATGGAGTATTCTCGAAACAAGATAAGAATGCAGGTATGGACCCTTTTGGTCTATACAGCTGACCTAGAACTTCGTGTACAAACTTGGAGAGGAGGTAGAGAACATCGTTAGGACCCATAAGTAAATAGGAAAGCATGGGCGGAAATCGATAGGTGGCGCTGTACGTAAGTTCTCATGGTCGGCACCAGCGCCGCTGCCACCGGAACGTCTCGATCAACTGCAGGGCGAAGCCTTACATCCCTTTAATCTTCAGAGAGTTCAATTACTGCAGCCGGATGATCACCCATGACGTGTCGCGTTTGCACAGTGGTTTCTTCACCAAAGTGCAACTGATCCGCAATTTTCCAGTTCTGTTATGTTCAGTGATGAAGCAACCTTTTCATGTGAAGGGGTGTTCGACGCGCACATGTGGGCCTTAGACAACCCACACAGAACCCAACAACGCTTTACTGTGGCCTTACTACGCCTTTGTGTCTCTTTATCACGTGAGGGTGACGTTTCCGCCCGTGCTTTCCTATGTAATTATGGTTCCTAACAATGTTCTCTACCTCCCCTCCCAGTTTGTACACGAAGTTCTGGGACACCTGTATACTACACCAATAATTAAAGACCTGCCATTAAATTTAGTATGAATCCACAACTGTTCAACGATTGGAGTAGATTCTTGTATAATAATTTTGAATTAAAATTTGCTTTTGCGACCCACAAAAATATGTTGATAATTGTTAATAGCAAATAAAGAGTGATCAGTGTACGGATAAATCCAAGATTCGGAAATCGCAAAAATATCGTAATCCCCCATCCAGTGTCAAGTCCTTAAGAATGGGAAACCAGGGAAACAGAGACGTAACGTTCAAATGAGCGATGTTTATAAATTAATAGAATGGAAATCAGCAGCAGACTAAACCCACCCGTGCAGACACCATGGTGATCTGTAGTACAGGGAGCAGACAATGAAACAACTAAAAATGATCAACTATAATAGGAATGAGTAAGAGAAGAAAAAAGGAAAAACAAATAATACCCCTAAACTTCAAAAAACGCAAGGAATGGAACAGTGTGGTGCGTTGGCCACACTGCAACAGAAATAAATAGATGAGGAAACAGGGAAGCAAATGAAACAACATTGTTGTAATGTAGTAAAATTATTTAAATGAAACAATATATTGAAATGAAGTGAAATCTAGAAATGGGACAAAATAATTAATTAAAATTAAATAATTAAAAACTGAATTGAAACTAAATCATTGAAATGAAGCAAAAATTTGTTGAAATGAGACAAGATTATAGAAATAGAAACAAAGTTATTGAAATAAAACAAAATCGTTGTAGTGAAACAAAATTATTGAAATGAGACAAAACTATTGAAAGTAAAGCAGAGTTTTAGAAGGTAAACAGTAACATTGAAATAAAACACAATCGTTAAAATAGAACAAGTTTTCAAAAATGAAGTAAAATCATTGTAATGAAACAAAATTATATTAAATTACAAACACCAAAAAAAAAGTGTCAAGTGGTAATTTATCTCACTAAGTCCACCATGTTCCGGTGGCGGTGGTGCTATCATCCGCTGTCCTCTCGACAACCCAGACTTCCGGAGCATCCAAATCTCCAATGTTAACGTCAACCCAAGATGTAATATTTCCATTTCTATAGAAGACGCGGCCCCTCTCATGTTTCCTTCCATACCCTTTCATAGTTGTGAAAAGGAAGTCATGACGCAACTTGGTTAAATTCTCCTCGATTGCTAACTTGGAGCCCTGAAACCTTGACTTGTTTTTGAAAACCATATATACCTTGCTCCATAATTAGTGAACTTGATTATGATAGGCCTTATCTTGCCATTCATAACAGCTCCAATGCGGTGTGTTCTGTATTGTAATAACTAAAAACATGAAATCAGAAATCCTATACTATTAAACATGGAATTCTTGTATATTCCACTATTATATTAAATGAGCAAAAATTGTATATTTATTTATTACCAAACCGGTTTTTTAAACGCCACACGATGTTTGTCATATTTGCAGGATATAGACATTAAGGTACGAGAAATCCATTGAGAT